>WOVY01000262.1:370000-396215 GCA_013436015.1 Rhipicephalus annulatus
TTTCAGGTTTGATCGAAGCTGCGACTCACCTGTGGCTGACACCCACAATTCATCGGCTGTGGTTTGCGAGCATGTTCCACAAGTGACTTAAGGAAAAGGTTTAGTAGCGTATGTGGCAAGGATATGGGGCTAATAATACAATGACCTGTTCATAATGTTCGTCACGCAATAATGCCCACTTATGCAATCTTGGTATGTGTCAAATTAAGAAAATAATCAGGAGCGCATAACAGATAGATAGATAGATAGATAGATAGATAGATAGATAGATAGACAGACAGACAGACAGACAGACAGACAGACAGACAGACAGACAGACAGACAGACAGACAGACAGACAGACAGACAGACAGATAGATAGATAGATAGATAGATAGATAGATAGATAGATAGACTGACAGACAAATAGATAGATATAGAGATAGATATAGAGATAGATACCTAAATATAGTCATAGTGCATTAGGTTTGCTAAGAAATGCACCACACTGTGAAAAGTTAACTTCATGCGTCGCGTTATAGCGTTAACTTGCGCTGTTCAGTTTCAAGACGTTGTGTCGTTCTGTGGCACTTTAGCTAGAGTGAAGAGTCGAAATATATATTTAAACCGACACCAATGATAAAAGATATCCCTTGGAAACAACAACAACAACAAGAAATAAACTGGAGTAATTTCCTATCATCTGTTTCATATTCATAGTCTAGATATGGCACATAAAACGCCAGAAATAATTTATGATTGGTCCCTTGTAGCGTCAGTATATAAGTAGCTCTATCTTGTTATTGTTACACCTAGTGCGCCTAAGTTCAAAGAGCCACGACGATCTGTAAAATGTGGTACTATCGTCACAGCATGTTGTTAGAGTGTATTGTTTCCTATTGTGTATCGAAACTCGAAAACATTGACGTGCTTACATTTAGAACATATGAGGTCGTTTTTAATTGCCGTTACTTTGGGTAAAGTCCTCATCGGCAGCTTGGCATTTAAAAGCAGTGTGTCAAAGACGAGAATACTGGCGACAAGCTGACAAAATGCAACTAGGTTGACTGTAAAGGGTGCTTTTCTGTAAGATAGCTCAGTTGTGAAACAGAGCCATATTAAGCGAAAGACAAATTTGAGGACACACAGAGGAAGAGTGTTATAAATTGATATTACACAAAAAAATTTAAATAATGACCTAGTACATCCAGCTGAAACATATTCAGTGTACATTAAAAAATCACAGCATATGCACGGAGTGAATGATGATGAGTGACGCGAAGCTTTGAAGGGTTTTTTCGGCAAACCGTGAATCATCCGCTGGCCGCATTCGTATATATGTACGTACGTACGTACGTACGTACGTACGTACGTATGTATATATATATGTATGTATGTATGTATGTATGTATGTATGTATGTATGTATGTATGTATGTATGTATGTATGTATGTATGTATGTATGTATGTATGTATGTATGTATGTATGTATGTATGTATGTATGTATGTATGTATGTATGTATGTATGTATGTATGTATGTATGTATGTATGTATGTATGTCCATCTACCTAGAGAACACTCCAAGTATCACCATCTCGCATCTTTTGATTATACGTTCATCATACACAAGTACCCCCATGAGGTGGACATTTCAAGGACTAAAACGGGAGGTGGCTACTACATACCGGAGACGCCCGACCCACGCCTTAAGGAGTTTCGTACCTAAAATTTCATCTTTCCTTATGCCTCGACTGTTATCTTTTGATGTGAAGGCAACGCTATGGAAACTCGAGACGCATACTTGTGTGCCCTTGATGTATTCGCTCCGCATACAGATGCATGCTTTATACAGTACAGCACGAGCGCATAATCAATGGTTAGGTAATCAAAACATTCCTAAATATTGGCGATGGGCAAATTACTGATATATATGAGCTTCTCTCACTTGACACAGGCTTAATAATGGCCCGCGAGAAGGCGCAAAGAGCCTAGAACGAGGTTTTGCGCTGCCAAAAATAAAAGGAACTCTACGTGTTCCCTTTCTCTAAGACAGGGCTTCAGGAGCACTATTTTGAAAGCGATTGGTGAAGTAAGGAAAGCTGGTGCACTTCAAACGTCTAGGTAGGATTTTTCCGTGGCTCTCGCATACACGCTGGAAGCGTTCATTGTCATTGAATATCACACACGGACACCCACCCATGTCCACAATGATTGAGAAGCAGTATAGTGGCGTGCTGCGTGTCTGAAGTCACGTTCATGTCGTTTTAAGCTTCATTATCTAAAAAGATGAGATCTGAACACGGGAGCAGCTTGTCATTACCACTATTATTTACATGTTACTTGTCGTGGCTATTCTCTCTTCACGCTAGTCTATCCATGTTGAAGTGCACCTGCTTAATTAGCAAGAAAGTGCTTACTGCAATAATATTTCTCTTAAAGTATTACTCTGTATTACACTAGAATTTCTTGCTATCCCATTTTATTCACCCTTGCAACGAAATTGACTCTCTTTATCCTTGATTGGATATTCGAAATAACTCAATTCGTTCTTTAAAACAAACTCGACTCCTTATTCATTGTCAAGCAGTATGTGCAAAACCATGCTCAGCGATTCAATATTTAATGACTGGTTTTCATGCTAAGGGCAGTCTGCAAAATTTCATTTAGCCATAGGGCTCTGATTTGTTTCGGTGTCGGAAAAAAATCGACCGTGCAAAATGTCCCATGAGGTTTAACGCTGCTTATTCAAGAGCGTGAATGTGATTACGGAATATTCGGAAAGCCAGGAGGATAAAATAAGAAAGAAAGCCCAAACAAATAAAGTAAACCTTGCAGTAAGGCCTTAAGCGTCTTTGCCTATTCCCTAGCAGTTAAGGAAAGTGCTCCCACTTAAACCATTCATATTTTCACCCACGTTTATGTTTCTGTAGAGAGCTTTGTATAGCAGGCGCACAAGTATTCCATATAAGCCGCAGGGTCTGGTTAATTTTTATTTGCCGATTTTTGGCTCTAGAGAAGTGATTTAATATTTCATCTTCATTGCTTTCCTGTTTCTTGCAATTTTCGCTAGTTATACCACTAAATGTATACTCAATCTCATTTGAAACTGACTGCTTTTTATGGAACCTAAACGTTATGTGCCTGTGCTGCTCATTGAGCTGCTTAAGCACTTGCCTTACGTTTGCACTAACATTTATTTATCTTTTGTGGATGCTTGGAGTGGCCATTCGCATTCGCATATTTCTCTGACCTTGCTAAAAACTTTCCTAAAAGGCTTGGTCATAGTTTACAGTGCAGCAGACGGCGCAGGATTGCTTAATTTAGTATGTCACAAGCATACTAAAGAAACAATATGCAATCATTATTGCGTTACGAAGTTGCATTTTTGATGGAAGGCTTTGTTTTTATGTGACGTGTGGAAATGTCCCCAAGTGCAACAGATATAGCTTGGTCATAAATTTTCTACAGCACTCCTGCTTGTGGTTGCTGTGACTGCACTTTAGTTTATCTCGGAAGTGCGCCGCAATGGTGATGTCGAGAACAGAAATGTCTACGATACCTAACAAACGAATAAAGCAGCCAAAAGATGCTTTGTAAATACCGAATGTTGCTATAATTATACTGAACAAGCTGCAAGGTTGCAGGTTTGCTCCCTGCCCCCGATCAAGTTATATTTTCATGTACTTTTCTTTCTTCAAATTTACATTACCATTGCCTCAAATAAATTCCCGTATACTATCCTTGGCATTAGTGTCTGTTAGATCTCATTATTAAAAGCTCTATCCAGGGCACCTAATATTTTGCGGTATTTACAGCAATCTTTACTACCCTACTTAGGTTAGCGTACTTACCAATAAATGAAAAGGTTCCCTCATCATAAGCAGCTTCTGTCATTAACAGTGCACGTGCGTAGAATTATAAAAAAAGATATATGTCTGAATTACTTTCACGAAATATTATCATCCTGTTATCAAGGCTTCGAGCGATGCACATATTTCTCAACGGCGTCCCTGAAAACGGTCTAACCAAATGAGCACTTCGAATATTCATAGGCATGCTGCACAGTCATAAGACCTGGGGGTATAAAAATTTTGTAGGCTGATCTATACGTGTTTCGAACTGTACCAAATTTAAAAAAAATCATTTTCACTCTATAAAAAACGTGCACGCTCGTACGTACTTACTCAGCTCTTCGACCGGTGTGCTGTAGATACTAGAAAAAGAAGATGAGAAGTGAAAAATGTGAGTTTCACATTGGAACCTTTGTGGCTACAGAGCGATAAATTAACAGCGCCTGGTTTCTATAAGGACCTCCAAAAATTATTCACGTATCTCTGCAAACTCGCCGCTCTCCTCCTTTACTTTTATTTAGTCCATTTACTGGTGTTATATGGTTAAATAGTGTTTTATTTTTTCCTACGGCGGACGCCAACCAATAAGAATACGGCCAATGCGCATGGAAACAGTTTCGTTGCTTTCTTGAAATTTACCGCTTAATAATAATACCAATTTGCGTGATAAGTTTCGGTCTCTTGAAAGTTGCAGATATTCATCTGGAACTTTCCAGATATTCATCTGGAGGCTTCTCCGTAATAATGCTGACTGGAGTAGAAAAAATTGCCAGTTCCCATGTGCAGTGGGAATTGATGATATGCGAAGCACGAATGAGAAGTGTTGATATGTCACTTTAAAATCAGCACAATGTTACGAGGTGAAGGTAAATGATGCCGTACATGCCCTCCGTGTCATGATTATCATGTCTGGATGTCTCATTTACCTTCGTCATCTATTCACGTCACGTGATACCAAATTTATTACATGTGGAGCTAGCGAAATGGCCGCGAGCGCGCTATTAGCCTGGCATGTTGTCATGCTGTTACATGACACACGTGTCAAGATTATCATGTTTGCGCCAATCATATATTTCGTCAATCATGAACGTCAGGTAACACCAAATTTAGTGTATGTAGAGCTAGCAAAGCGGTCGCGAGTGCACCTTGAACGGCCCAATAAACTCCAACGCAAAGTTGACGTGCGTGAACGCTGGGCACAGTGACGCAACGTTAGCAAAACGCGAACACTCTATCGTCTGACACCAGGCACGACCAGCGTCAGTCGGCACGGTCCGACGGCAACTGGCGCGAAATGCGACATGCTGCATTTCGCACTGACGAGTTACCCAGACAACACTGCGTCTACCTTTTTTCGTGACGGAAGGACGCTGGACGCGCTGAAACGCGCATGCATCAAAGCAACGCGGCGCGGCGCGCGCCTGCGAGTATATGGCAGGACCAGTGCCTGGCGTGGCGACAGCGGCGTGACGCGACGAAATAAACGCGGACGAGCACGCGAACTACGTCACGTCAAAATGTATGGACGCCTGGACTGTAGAATGAAGTCATGTTCTCACATGACACGCATCTCATGATCATCATGTTTGCTCCAGTCACATACCTTCGTCATCCATTGGCGTCACGTAGTACGAAATTTGGCATAATCGAAGCTATCCGAACGGCCACGAGCGCGTCATCAGTGTGGCGTGTAGTCATGTTGTTCCATGACACGCATGTCGTGATTATCATGTCTGGATGTGTCATTTACTTATGTCACCCGATCGTGTCACGTAATACTGAGTTTGGTACATGCGAAGCTAGCAAAACGGCCGGGATCGCATCATGATCGTAGCATGTAGTCATGTTGTTACATGACACGCATCTCGTGTTTATCATGTTTGCACCAGTCACGTAGCCTTGTCATCCATTCACGTACTGTAATACCAAATTCGGTATATGTGACGCTTGCGAAACGGCCGCGAACACATCATGAGCGTGGCAAATAGTCATGTTGTTACATGACACGCATGTCATGATTTTCATGTTAGTGTCTGTCGCTTGTGTTCATCATGCCATCATGCCATATCATACCAGTTTTGCAACTTGCCATGCAAACAAAACCACCACAAGAGCTGCAGGACATCAAATGTAAATTATGATATTCATGACATACATATCATAATTTTTATGTTATGACTAGTCGAATATGTTCTTCATACAGTCATGTATACCATACTAGGTTTGGTATTGATACCATTATGTAAACATCCAGAAGAGCTAAATGTCGTTGGCGGTGTTACGAAAGCCAGACGCCAATACGGTCCCGAAGGCGCCACTGCTTTAAACTCCACGGCCAAAGTCACCAGCCGTTTGGTAGCGTATGTTACTCAGCCCGTGACTGCTTCTGTGAAGAGCTGATAGACGAGCGGGAGAGGTGACGGTGAGTTAAGGCAAGGTTTATGTACAGCATATAAATAGAGGTGTTACAAATTCGGCACTGGGGCCGACAGTTTAGGGACTCGAAGAGCCGAGATGTCTTCTCTCGCACGCTGTTACGAGGCGCACCGCCGACGAGATTACAATGGGTGCCACGAAACTAGCCGCTGCGAAGGCCACTGGCCGCGCCGACCGCGAAGGGGCTCGAAGCAACGAGAGGCTTCTCTGACACAAAGGTCTACTGCTGGCGTCGCACCACAGGGCTTTTTTTAGGCACCGGGTGGATCCTTTGAGTCACCAAACGTCCAAACAGAAGCGCCGCTGGCTGTGTTGTCAGAATTTTCCAATGGGGACCCGCCGCGGCGCGTGGTTGCACCGAAGGACTAGGGATGTTGCCACGCATTGCGTAAGACTCGCCAGACTGGAAGGCGCTGATTGCTTCATCGGACTCGTGGGCTGAGGGAGTTCGCTGTGCGTTGCGTGACAGACCAGCGCCGCTGCTTGATTGATTGCGTCAGGTGGGCTTGAGCGCTGGCCTTGACACAGATTGCCTTTGCAGAGGCAATGACGTTCAGTGTGGACTCCCAGGCGTAACAGCGGCTAGGTAGATAGATAGATAGATAGATTGATAGATAGATAGATAGATAGATAGATAGATAGTTAGATAGATAGATAGATAGATAGATAGATAGATAGATAGATAGATAGATAGATAGATAGATAGATAGATAGATAGATAGATATGCTCAAAGTCGCCGAAATTCGCTAAGAAATGCTTCGCATAAAAACATTGTATGGTCTGGGTAATTTCAATTAGTAAAGCTTTCTTATTTCTTGCTCTATCGCTACCAGAACGTTTGAATCAGCAATACGCGTGCGTGGTGTCTTCATGTACAGTGCGATAAAACGTGCTAATACCATGGCACCGAAGTTACACTTTTAGCTGTACTTGTGAAGTTTTTCTTTGCAACCTAGTTTTTCGCTGCCACCTGTAGCCAGAATTGTTGGAGCCTTGTGCTTCGCTCAGCATATCATTTAGGGATAACTCTTTTTTCAATTGTAAGGCTCAAGGTCCCTGCATGCTAAAGGTATGGCAAGCGGGAAATAATGCGGTGACCACATCTATACTTCCCTGGAGGGATTGAGCATAACGACAAAGATACCTTGGACAAATATATTAGACAAAGATACCTTGGAATCGGAATTGGTGCTCCTGCTTTGTTCGTAGCTTTGCTAGCACAGATAACAATTTTGTGATGGCTACGTACTCATAAGTACTTTAATAAACGACCTCGCTCCCCCCTCCATCCCCACGGCATAGAAAAGCCTCACTGAAAATCTTCCTGTACTAGCGGAAAGGCTAAGAATATTGATAGTCGAATAATTAATGAGGCTTCGTATGTAAACTGCCTAGGCCAATGTAGTGCCCGAAAAGTGTCGTTACTTTCATTTTCTTATTAACTTCGCTTTACTAATGGGTGGTGGCCGATCGCAAAGTCTGTTTTTCCCTCCAAACAACTTGATGAATTTAAGTTCATATCAGTACCCAACAAGAAACGCCATTACTGAGCGTCCTTACAGGCTGAATAAAATGGTCGATTACCTTCTTATACCCCTTCTTCTGAATAAGCTAAAGTTAAAAGTTTTTCGAGCTCAGTCCACTTATACATTTGGTTTTCAGTCTTTGTCATCTTGCAGTCCGTAATAGACTTACCTCAGAATAAATAACGATATTATCTGAAAGCAAGAATCATCTTGTCGTGGTTCAACGTAAGCAGTTCACCAAGACGTTGAGTACGAGCACCGACGGCATGTGTTTTTATGCAGGAGCCAAGAGCAAGAGAGTTAAACAAAAGCACGTCGTCTTCTTCAGTATTCCTTTTCACGAAGCTGTTGGCGCGCACATTGTCTTCGTTCTCTGTTTCGGGCGCGGCATTTGCCTCCACTTTAAAGAGCATCGCCTCGATGCTATAGCTGGGCCAGTGATTCGCACATAAAGTCACTTTGTAGAAGCGACGGGCCTCGCAGAGTCACTCGCTGACGAATGGCTTAATGCGCACTACGTGCACAAGTTCAGGTCGGTGCTGGCGACGCCTTGTACTGTTTGGGCTATCCGGGACGACTTCGTAGGTAACGTCACTTTGTCGTCGCAGCACTCGATAAGGTCCAAAGTACCTTCCGAGCAACTTTTCGGGTAGTCACAGTCTTCTTACAGGCGTCCACACCCATACCCTGTCCCCGGTTTTATACGTTACAGGTGTATGACGTCGGTTATAGCGGCCTGCGTTGTACTCTTGTTGTTGGTATATTCGCAGACGTGCGAGCTGCCTGGCTTCCTCTGTGCGTTGAGTAAACGCGTCGGCACTTGTTTTGTTGTCATCGCATTCATGTGGCAGCATCGCGTCCAACATCGTTCTTACTTCTCGCCCGTGAACAAGGCTGAATGGGGTCATCCGTGTGGTTACTTGTTTCGCAGTATTGTATGCAAACGTTATGTAAGGGAGGATCTCGTCCCAGTTTTTGTGTTCTATGTCCACATACATTGAAAGCATGTCTTTTAGAGTTTTGTTGAGTCGCTCACTCAACCCGTTGGTTTGTGGATGGTAAGCTAATGACTTGCGATGAATAGTACCGCTGAGCACCAACACATGATCTAAAAGCACGGCCGTGAATGCGGTTTCGCGATCTGTTATATCGATCGATGGCGCACCGTGTCTCAGCACAATGTTCTCTATAAAGAACCGGGCCACCTCCTGTGCTGTGCTTCTCTGGATGGCTTTTGTCTCGGCATAGCGAGTAAGGTAATCGGTCGCCACTATAACCCAGCGGTTACCAACACTAGATGTGGGAAGTGGGCCCAAAAGGTCCATTCCAATCTGGTCAAATGGCGTTGTCGAGATTTGGACAGGGTGTAGCGAACCAGCTGGTTTCGTTGGAGGTGGCTTGCGCCGCTGGCAATCGAAACAGGTCCAAACATGATGCTTCACGGCAGTGGTGAGTCTAGACCGGCAATACCTCCCTCGAGCTCTGCTCAGTGTGCGCGTGTAGCCTGAATGTCCAGATGTGACCTCGTTGTGGCACGCTTGCAATACCTCAGAACGAAGAGGGGTAGGGACGACAAGCAGGTCCCGTCTGACGAGTTCATTTTGTAAAGGACATTGTTTGGCAGACAGAACGACGATAGTCCTCTTGCAAAGGCTTTGGGCGCATTCTAGCTTCGGCCTTCTAAATATTTAATCAAGCCAAGTTGCTCAGGATCGTCATGCTGGTGATCTGCGATGGTTGACGTGTCGAGGATTCCGATGAACGCTGTCTCTTCACCAAAAGAAGCAGCCGACTCTATTGGAGATCGAGCTAGGCAGTCGGCGTCCGTGTGTCGTTTTCCCGACTTATACACCATCTTTATATCAAACTCCTGTAGTCTAAGGCTCCAGCGTGCGAATTGCCCGGAAGGATCTTTCAGACTTGTTAACCAACACAACAAATGGTGGTCACTGATAACCTTGAATGGGCGGCCGTACAAGTATGGGCGAAATTTCATAACTGCCCACACCACGGCGAGGCATTCTTTTTCAATGGTCGATTAATTTGCTTTGTGCGTGACAGAGTTCTGCTTGCGTAAGCGATCACTTTTTCCTCGTCGTCCTGGCGCTGCACAAGCACAGCTCCGAGGCCAACATTGCTGGCGTCAGTATGGAGCACTGTAGGGGCTGTCTCATCAAAATGGGCAAGCACGGGGGTCGTGTGTAGACGTTGCTGCAAGTCATTCAAAGCAGCTTCCTGTTTGTCGCCCAAAACAAATGCAACGTCATCCCTCGTGAGACGAGTTAAAGGCGACACAATGCGCGCAAAATCTGGAATAAACCGCCGATAATATGCACAGAGACCCAGGAAACGCCTCGCTGCCTTTTAATCTGATGGTGTTGGAAACCGTGCGACGGCGGCAACTTTCTCGGGCTCTGAATAAACTCCTGCGTAACTGACGACACGGCCAAATAACTGCAGTTCCTCAAAGCAGAAGGGACATTTCTCCTGCTTGAGCGTCAGGCCCGCGGCCCGTATGGCCTGAAGGGCCATTTGCAGTAGTTCAAGTTGTTCGTCAAACGTTGTAGAAAACACAGTGACGTCGTCAAGGTATACTAGGCAGGTTCTCCATTTAAGGCCAGAGAGAACGGTATCCATTGAGACGCTGGAAAGTGGCAGGCGCGGAGTACAAGCCAAATGGTAAAACCTAAATTCGTACAGTCCGTCTGGCGTCACGAAAGCGGTGTTTACACGATCCCTGGGGTCTACTTCAATTCGCCAGTATCCGCTCTTTAAGTTCATGGAAGAGAAGTAACGTGCGTTTCGAAGCCTGTCGATCGAATCATCTATGCGGGGAAGCGGGTACGTCTTTTTTTTAACCTGATTTTAGCTTTCGATAGTCCACACAGAAACGAAGGCTGCCGTCCTTCTTCTTCACTAGAACAACAGGTGATGCCCAAGGGCTTTTCAACGGTTGAATGACGTCGTCTTCAAGCATTTTTGTCACCTGCTGTTCTACCGCTTCTCGTTTTTTTGAAACCACATGGTACGGATTTTGATGGATTGGTCTAGCCGTGTCCTCTGTGATGATTCAGTGTTTGGTCAAGGACGTCCGGCCAACTTTCGAGGTCGACGCAATACAGTCGTGGTACTCGGCTAGCAGCACAAGCAGGCGTTCCCGCTGTTGCTGAGTTAAAGTAGGGCTGACGTCAAGGTTAGGTGCTAGGTCATGTGAGTCTTTTGTGGGTGTTGCTTGGAGTGCTGAAAAGCAGTTACAAACATCTGCGATCTCGTCGAAATGTGCCAATGTTTTGCCTTTTGGAAGGTGCCGTCGCTCGAAGGTGAAATTGGTCAACAATAAGTTCGTTCGGCCGTCGGTGACATTGACTATTCCTCGTGCTCCGGAAGTCCAGTGAGAGTAAAGCAGCGAGGTTAGTTGCTCGGCGACTCCTTCAGCGTCGATTGGTACGTCACATGCTACCGAAACGAGGATACATGATCGAGGCGGAACGACGTCATTGTGGTCTTTGAGACTAAAGGATTTGTGCTCTGGTGATGTAGGATCAGTCAGACGGGCACTCTTGTAAAACGAAACCACGTGGTCCGGGATGTTAATGGTCAGGCATGTTGTCCAGGATGTTGTTCGAGACGTTGTCCGGGATGTTTTCCTGGGTTGTTGACGGGTGGTGGACGGCAGGACAGCGTCGTCGTAACTCAGTTGACGCTGCTCGCGACCGAGATCAGCTGCTGAAAAAGCGTGCCTAAGTTCGTCATGAACGACTGTGGCAACGGCGGTACGTCACTGGTGTATCCACCGGAGGAGTCCAAAGCTTCTGAATTTCTTCTCGGACAATATCTCTGATCAGGTCACGTAGGGAGCCCTGATTGTCCAGAGTCACTGAAGCGGCATTGATTGGGGTGGTAGTGAACGAGCGATCATACTGCCTCGATCTTTGGTGCAGAGCACGCTCAATGGCAGTAGATTCTCTTATAAAATCGGCCACGGTAGTTGGGGCATTGCGCACAGGTCCAGCGAACAGTTGTTCCTTCACGCCACGCATAAGGTAGCGCAACTTCTTTTCCTCGGACATATTGGGATCAGCCCGACGACATAGGCGCGTCACGTCTCCAGCAAACATTGCCACAGTTTTATTAGATTTTTGAAGCCTTAACTCGAACAACTGCTGAGCGCGCTCTCGATGGTTGATGCTAGCAAAGGTGTCAAGTCAGCTGCTGATGAAACTCATCCCATGTGGATATACGGCCTTCTTGATTCTCAAGCCACGTGTGAGTGCTGCATCGAGAGTGAAGTACGTGCGGGCGAGCTTCTGCTGAGCATTCCACTAGTTGATGTCGGCAACGCGTTCGTAATGCTCAAGCCAATCTTCAACATCTTCATGTGGGGCACCACTGAAGCGATCAAGCACAAATGGCTGAAGAAGTGTTACCTGGGCTGGATTGGAAATGGGGCTGCCTTGTAACCCTTGGACCAGCTGTGGCTGGCTGGCGGAAGCTATTGGCAGAGGTACGTAATGCCTGATAGAATGTTCGTCGAAGGAGGTCAGCTCAGGAGAGAAGCCTAGCAACCGCCGACTGAAGCGGTACACTGGTGTCGTAACAGGTGGCTACATGTCGGGACTTGATGAACGGCTCCCAGATGGGCTGTTGAGCATCGGCAGGCTTGCAACCCAGCACCTCCACCAGTGTCGCGGTTCAACGTAAGGCAGTTCACCAAGACGTTGAGTCCGAGAACCAACGTCGTGTATTTTTATGCAGGAGCCAAGAGCAACAGAGCTAAAAAAAGCACGTCGTCTTCTTCAGTGTCCCCTTTCACGAAGATTTTGGCGCGCACATCGTCTTCGTTCTCTGTTTCGGGCAGCGGCAATATTATGCTGGCTGCTCAGTAATTGAGCCTAGCGGATCACGAAAGCGAGCCACTATTTAGAGGAGAACCGCAATGCAAAAAAAAGCCTTGTTTTATAAGATGGTTGCCAAGTGGTCTTCAGAACCATTTTCTTTCACTTTTTGTTATCATGCATATTAGCTTTGGTACTTGTGCGGCAAGCTTCATAGTGGACGTTACTCTTAGTTGCGCCTCTAAACCATAGCAGTGGTTAAACGAAATAGTATTACTCATTTAATAATACTGGTCTCGTGTAACAAGATCATTTGGCAATACAGGTCTCGTGTAACAAGATTGCGAATAATGATCGAGCCAAACTAAAGTGAGGAACCACACCTTGAGTCGGAAGAGCTCGTGTGCTTTTTATACGTCATATTCTTTGTTATTATGTGGGGAGGAAACCTGGGGTCATTATTTTTGAGAAATGTAATAGTTTATTAAGCAACCATTAGGCTTGAAGAGAATCTGACGGACCTTTATGGCACATCTTTGTTGCACAATCGTTCCTGCTGCTTCGAAATTTAGTTTAAGCGTGTAGACTGCAATTTATCGTTATAACGAAGGATATTTCGATGTTTTTATGTGTGGCCAGACGATTTCAAGCTGAGAAAGCTGTAAGCAGTGTTTTCACGAGCTTTCACTGTCCTAGTTTGAAATCGCATTATTTATGTCTTTGAATTACGTCATAAAATATTTTTCTGATGCTTTCTTTCTACACTGGGCTGGTACACAGCATCAATAGTAAAAAAAAAATCAGCGATTTCCTTTTTGAGGTTTGCCCATTCTTTTTTTTTTCACAGAGCCAATTCAAGTGACGACTACATGAAGCTAACACACAATTAGTACCAAGAAGCACCAAAGCATACACGCTTCGTAGCTTAAATCTACCATTTCGAAGTTGTTTGCTGTGAGGTGTTTCAATAGTGAAGCCGGTGAGGATATCCGTAAATTCTCCTCTGTTAAGCAAAACTCCACAGGTGGGTATGGGCCCCAGGAATTGACCAATTCCCTGCTATAACTAGTGCAGTAAGTGTGAGCAATAAAGGAAAAGTCTGTTCGGTGAAGGGTAGCACGTGAGGCACGTTAAACTATATATATATATATATATATATATATATATATATATCAGAGAGGGAGAAAGCGGTAAAAGAAACAGAAAGAATGGAAAGTAATACAGACAATAAACGCATAGAAACAAGGTCAGATAGAGATACACGAAGAGAGAGATAAAGATAAAAGGAAACAGAACGCAGGTGAATGAAAGAGAACAAGACGAAACAAGTAAGGTCTCCTAGCTTCGCACTTCGTTCCCCATTGGCGCAACCAGTGTGAAGCAGGTATATTTTTGAGATCAGACAGGGCGATAAAAAAGCAAAAAAAGTAACAGAGTAATAAGTGGTGAAATTGAAATATGGCGCCGAGTTTATTATTAAATTTGTATTGTCCTTACCAAATCGGGGTCTCGTTGTCACAATTTCGACTGACTTGGGCATTCAAGTGTACCAGACAACAAACTCGTGAGTTAAAGCCCATGCGAACATTAAATATCCCGGTGAGACATTTGCAATGGTGAAGCGTATTTGTAATGGTGAATACAACGACGCTTTAGTGGTCCGTCTCGACACAGGTATTATTGTTTAGATAAATGTACGTGGTAATGATAAACTTAACAAATAAAACATTACATAAACATTCCTGTTGAGCCGTAAAATAACGTGCAATGGTACTCCATGACCTAGCAAAGCTGCTTGTTCAAGTTCTTTATACAATAAAAGCTTGTCTGCAGCCACTAGCGGTAAGATGTGCACTATTTTAAGCAACCAAAGCAGCATCAGCAGCAATACGTGTCACTGTGAAAGGTGCTGTATAGAAAAAAAAATTGGCTCCTGCATCTGCATGTTGCACTGCAAATGTCGTCGCAAGACTATCGTCTTTCAACGACATTTGCAGTGCAACATGTGGATATGGGGATAAGACGATAGTCTTGCGTCTAGAGATAGTGAACAAAACGGTTATTTGATGTTCTGCGCAAGAAAATTGGTGAATGGTATTCTAGAGGCGCTGCGTTAGAGTGCCTCGAGCATGCAGCGGAGGCGAACGAGCACAACAAGTCACGTCACACGTGAGAGATGAGTGCTATCTGGTAGTTATCTTGGAAAACAAAGCGCGCGCACCCTGCGCGCCCGTCTCGGAGGTGGTAAGGTGTAGAACGCAAGGCGACGGATGCCACCACCGTGTCGTCTTAGCAAAGCTGTAGTGAACTAGCAAAGCGTTGGAAATACTTGCTTTTTCGTGCAAGCGTTGCATGGTCAGCGCAGCGTGATAAACGCTACGGTCCCTAGAATTGCATATGTAGGCCTTTTCTAGTAAACACACACATACGGAATATTGACGCGTTGTTATATGGTGCCTCAGATATGCGCAATAATTGCCTTTTAAATGACAATCACACAAGTATAAACGCTGAATCTTGAGCAATATTGGTGAGCGCTGCGAATGGGGTCGGTCGTTTGGAGTATCGTTTGGCCACTTTGGTGCCATTTAGAGTACCGTTAAGGGCAGACAAACAGACAATTGTACAGACAGACAAAATTTTTTCTGTCGAAGGTCCCCAAGAGAGACTATTGTCTTTAAAACAGGCAGCAGTAGTATTAGAGGTGCAGGAGTTCACCAGAAGCGTACCATATATCAGATCATGTGAAAGAGGTTGCTCGACTGTAGACACGCTGCCATTCACGCGGGGCTCCTAAAAGCCGCACCGAAGTCATTTTTCTCTACCAAAATAAAGAAAAGGTCGTTTAGTTTTTAAATAGGAAAACAATTTTTGAAATATACAGCGGTACATATTATTGAACATTCGAAAATTTCTGGCTGCTTGGAACGGGAGCCCGACCGACCAAAGCGTGCGTGCATGAGTATGCAGCGAAAGGGCGTGGTGCATCAATTATTCATGAAAAACTATGTCGCAACAATTACAACGTGAGTATAGTGGCCCCAGGGGGCGTGTAAAGGGTGGCGGGGGAGGAATAAGGACTCTCCTGGTCCCTCTTTTTTGCTCTCCTTCTCCCATCCTTTCACTAGTGCACTTTCTCCACGCTTTTGGCTATTGTGAAGTTACATAGTGGAAGGCGTCAGCGCACTTTTGTTTCAATCCACGACACTGCCGCGTCACGTTCAACCGGAGACAATTCCCACGGTATCCGCTTGGAGCACTCTAACGGAGCGAGACGCGTAAAGGGGGAAGGAGGAGGGTCGTCGTGTTGAGGGGGCACTTGACGCAAACCGAAAGCGACCGCCATGCGGAAAGAACAAGCGAATGAACTGGGAGGAGCTTGCAACTGTGCTCGACACAAAGGCTCCAGCGGCGAATTGCTAATTGCTGCGGAAGGAAACTCGTGCTGGGAGGGGAGCGGCACTGCCATCACGCGAGGAGGAACTTGAAAGTGCTAGTGCCAGTAGCGATAAAAAAGACAAAAAACTCAGAGCAAAGACGAAGTAAAGTTTTGGCACTGGCCGCCCCCACGTCGACTCTCTGCTTGGTGCTGGCGCGCGCCCTAACGTGGTTTTCGGGAAAGGTTTTGTCAGTTTGTACGCAGAGTCGGTGCGCATGGAAGAAGGCCTGTATCGCACGAGGGGCTGGGAGAGCACTGGGGCGTGAGCCACTTGTGAGGGCAGTTGCTCGCTACTGCAAACACGTACGCTTGGATGGACAAACAACAAAAGTTATTTATTCGACAAACAACAAATTATTCAATTTTTGGTCGCCTCTTGGTGTGCGCCAAGTCGTCCGACGAATGATAATCTCGCTTTCGGCTGCTCTAGTTATTCAGTTCACTTGGAGAGAATAGGCGAAAATGTGCGCTTCACCATGTTTCGAAAGAGTAATTGTTCGATGCTATCCAAAGCTGGCACGCAAATTACCACTTCAGTGTATTGCTCGGAAGCCAGTCTTGCATCGCAAGTGCACATGATGCGTGTGTGCTTTAACAAAATAGCAATAGCTAGCGAATGAATGCTTCGTGTTTGGAAGGTACACTTGCACACACTTGTGTCCGTTAACAAACACGATGAAAAACAGAATAAATTGTCAGCAGGTAAATGAAGATTTTTAAAAAGTTTACAATTCATAGTTTTTAAGTCCAGTATGATGACTGTAAACGTAATTTACTGCGCGAAGCCAGAAAGACTAAAAAATTAGCTATTACACTCAACTGCATGTCATAGTATGTACGCGAATGACAGTAGTAAACAGTGTGTGCATTGACTAATTGATTTTTTCAGTGTGGTGTAGATTTCCACTTCAGTCACAAGTAAGGGATAAATATTCAGCAGATTCCACGTACGACGGGAATAGATATCATGCGAAGCATGCGCAAAGAAGTGACTGTGGCGTAATGTTTTGAGCAAAACGTTGTGAACTGACGCCAAACATATGTAGAAATGTTATATGCAGTATGATGAATAATCGCACATGTTTTATATGACCAGTCTTCCATTACGTAGCGATGCCAAGAGCAACATGAGTATTGCCAACACCAGAAGCGGTAAGCGCAAATGTAGCGCTTGTGCTTGAGGCATTGGGGACAGGTGTTGAGGTTGAGTTAGAATACGTTGGCCCCTTTGAACCTGAACGTGATGTGTTATTGTTATCCTGTGTTGCCAGTGTATTGAGAGTGAGTTAATGTGTCTGTTGTGGTGACAGGATGCTATTGATAAGATTGTACAAGTGTTGCACATCTAGAGAGAGCCTTATACGTTCGCATTGTTTGAAATGTGTGATGGAGTGTTATACTCAGGCACCTGTGGTTATATTTCATTTGTTGTGAAATTTAATTGCAACGTAAATTGTATAGAGTGTTCTATTGTGAATGTTACGCGCAATGAGCTATGGACTGCAATATGGACTCTGTTTGTAGGACTTTTGTTGTGTGGCGGTCTGTTCGCGCCTATTTGTGTTTTCTTTATTATTATGTGAGAGTAATTTTAGGGTGGCGTAGTGTCACAAATGAGCTCTCAAAAATGCGCGCGCCTCCGGTTTCTAACGGCTACGTGAAATCCAGGCGCTGAGAAGACGCGACAAAAGCCAGCGTCACGAATAAACAAGCATCAAAAGATGCCACACATGCGCCTACTCTCGCCCTCAAAAAACTGCCACCACACCATGCCCGTTGACCACGCCAGCCAACATCCTCGGATCGTATCACTGAGCGAACTCTAGAAATGTTGAGAAGGAAGGAGTGAGCCGCTCTCTATATGCATCACAAGTCACGGAGATTTCAAGAAAGGTCCCACCCCTTCCGCAGCCTTGGTTGTGTGGTGCGCCGACAAAAAGCCTGGAAACTTCGAGTACCCAGAGCGAACGTACGCTCATATTAAGCAGCCGCAAATTGGATGAAGCCTGTTTTCCGTCAACGTTCGAAGACTTGTGTTACAGTGACAAAGAGATTTAAGTGACAGTGACAAAGAGATGTTACAGTGACAAAGTGTTTTCCGCCAATGAACGAAGTGTTGCCGGCGAAGAAGCTTTGTTATTGAAGTGCGGTCAGTTGACGACGCGAGCGTTTCCTGGAGAAGAAACCTCGGACGCAGCGAGATGACAACCGGTGCTGAACTTCGAGTGAGTGTTTTCTTTGAAGCATTTAGGCTTTGTTCCAAGAAACTCGGACTGAATACAATTGACGAACATTTCATTCTATAAGTGTCTTGATTTGTTAATGCAAGAGATTACATTGCAGCACGTGTTGTTTGTGCCCATTGTTTTGCATGTATGGCAGTACCTTGTGAGTGGTGTCGTATTGTATTTGATAACCTCCGAGTGTACACGTTTGTGCGTTGTGTGTTCTGCCTTATCTGAGAACATACTTTTTGGTTTGTTATAAACTTTCGGCTTGGCCTTGTTCTTTGGACGAAAGCCGGGGTTTGCTAGCTACCCAAAGGACCAACACTAAACTCTCCGTGCTTTCGTGGTGCATTTTGGGGGGCTGATACGTCCACTTTTGGAATCAACCCGGTGATTGCCTCCTTATTATTGAGACTAGTGGCATTTGGACTGATGCAGTTGAGGTTATAGCACGAGATCGACGAATGCAGAAGACGGAAGACTTTCAGTTGCGGGACAGCACTTGTCTGTGTGCCTTCCGTCTTCTATCTTCGTGGATCTCGTGCTGTAACCGAAAATTCACACGTACCAACAAGCCGAACTTTCTAAACTCTTGACACTGAACACGTATTATGCCAGAATCAGTGGCTAAGCCACTGGGTGGCTCACCTGCTCATTTTTTTTTGTTAGAGTGTGCTTCGCATGACATAGAGTCTCCGAATGAGTGGGATCTGCCACATTGTTTTATTTTTATCTGTTCGAATTACAACAGCCACATGTATTATTATTAAATGCAGAAAAGACAGCCCAAGCGGAGCCCACGCTGTCATAAGGACAGATCGGGCTCGGCCCCGTACCATGTACCGGCAAGTTATTTGGTTGCAGCATCGTCCACCAGTACGAAGGCATATGATGTGGCCGAAAGGATTGATTGATATGTAGGGTTTAACGTCCCAAAACCACCATATGACTGAGAGACGCCGTAGTGGAGAGCTCCGAAAATTTTGACCACCTGGGGTTCTTTAACCTGCGCCCAAATCTGAGCACACGAACCTACAGCATTTCCGTCTCCATCAGAAATGCAGCCGCCGCAGCCGAGATTCGATCCCGTGATCTGCGGGTCAGCAGCCGAGTACCTTAGCCACTAGACCACCACGGCGGGGCGTGGCCGAAAGAAAGGCACCCCTCTGCTCAAAGTGCCGACTTCACAGATCCACGCCTATCCAGCAAAGTTGACTCATAAACGTCAAAGGGAGATACAAAACTCGAACTTTTGGAGGCCGAATATGTCTGGACGTCTGAGTGAGTGAGAAAAAAATGACGATAGGAGTAAAGATCAGAGGTGGGAGGGTGGGAGTACGTGATCGCTCTGCTTCTGGTACGCCAATGAGGAAATGGCACGGGTAGCTTCCAGACTCGAGGGCCAACAAATAGAGCGTGGAAGAATGGATGAGTTTTCTGGAAGAAGACTGATGGAGACAGGAATGCATAAAGCGTCAGGGTGAGTGCGATAGTGACCGATTGAGAGTGAGTGTGCAGATGGTTCTTAGCTGAGGGAGCGAGAATATAATGGTAATAAAATAGGCAAATGTGTAAACAGCGAGTGACAACTGGACCGCAAATACACAAACGCATCCGTAGTTGCCGTAGACGTCAGACAGTACTTCGCACACAGATTGGAGACAACGGCAGGCAGGACTTACTCTGAGCTGCGAGTGGTCGCTCTTAACCATGCGATTTCTCGTGTATGGAGAGACGTTTCGTCGCACATGAGCAGCTTCGGAATCCACTCGGAGGCGAACGCTACAAAGTGCGGCGAGACAAGATATTTCCATTGGCGGCTGACCGCTGGTACACTGCAAGAGCCCGCCACGATAGTCAAAGCAGCTTTCATGACATGCATGCATTTCTTCTCCTTTTTGACGCCGATAATTTGCCTTTTTTAAGAGATGGCACAAAAGTATAGCTTTCCTGTAAAAAATTTTCAGCCACACTTTCTTTTCTATGGCGACTTAGACGAAACTTCAAGGCACAAGTTTTACGTATTCAGGTATTAGGTGTCTACCGTAAAATCAGTGTTCCATACAAAGCGAAGCAATCTGCAGCGGATACATTATGGCGTATCGGGTGGTCATAACTGGTCGCCTCACTGTTGCAAACGCTGGCTTTCAGGAAGTTAGAGAGTACCACTGAACCACTGACAGTCATGCCATATACCACACAATAGTGATGGACTTTGACGTTATGTGTTCTCCTTATTTTCTGTCCCAGTTTCCTTACTCTTCCGACCTTAGACTTCCCTATCTTATTCCTAAGTGTAGGATAGAGTACCCGTTATTCTAAACTATTGAATAACCTTGCCTTTCCTGTTTACATTATACCTTCCTTTCTTGTTACCAGGGTGCACGCAAATGAATGTGCAAACAAATAAAACAGCCTCCCCTCCTCCCAATTCGGATGGCGTAATTAATTGGCCGCGTAACTCGAGGCCTCACCAGGGCAAATATTCTAGATGTCTATATCCGCACATAATGAACATGCATGTATTGGCTGCATTTGCGGCAAAATCTTGTGCAATGCTGAAACATTTCCTCCATGCGAGACGTGCACCTTGCGCTGTCCCGTACCGTGCGTCGCGTTACTTCGGGTAATCATTCAATGAAGTAATTCGATTAAAGGATTGTGAATTCCAATTACCAGCCACTTATCTACTTCAAAACCCTTTTTTTTGTAGTCCATGTGCAAATTTTTGACATTAAGCTTCATAACTGCATCAATAAAGCTACAAAAAACGGAAATTACTAGAAGGTCAGCATCTATGCTAGTATACGCTTATCCATTAGGCCCAATGATACTGACAAGAAATCTTTGCGATAATGGCGGTATTCTTCATGCCCTCCGCTACCACTCTTGTACATAAAACGCACTAGCGGCAAAGCTGAACAAGGCAGAAAGTGAATTGAGTGAAAGAGAGAATGCGAAGAGGAAACGTACAATATGTCAAATAGAAGCATTTGCAGAAGGTTATCGCGGTAATAATCGAGGTTGTAACGCCAGGCTGCGCCCTCAAATGCGATAAATATAGTCTACCACGCTTGATGGAATAGATTTACACTTCGGCAAAGAGGTGTAGTTTTCAAGGGACGTGCAATTATTGGACAGCAGCGAGAGTATAGAAAATAATTCGCACTCGACAACAAACGCTCGCCCTCTGAGCATTGTCTAGAACGCAGTGCCCATCGGAAAGTTTTCTGAAATGTTTTACTTTCCGCCAACGTTTAGCTGGAAAGAGGAGAGAAAGGAGAACGGTGAAATTAGAGGCGATGTATCGTATAGAGGAAAACAACAACGAAAGGATAATTGCAGTGGCAAGTTCGACACTACTTCGTAAAAAAAATTCTCCCGCACGGCTTGCGAAGCTAACGTTTCTCTATAGGAAGGCAGCACGATGGTATTAGCAGGAACCGAGTGATAAAGTACGAAATACGCGCACCTTGCAAAGTAAATGAAATCCGCGTAAGGAAAAAAAAAGAAAGCGTAGTAGAGGATTGAATGCCAACAGCGTTGCCGTCGACAGCGCACTCTCGCGCGCCTGATGTCTCTGTATTCTTAATTCAATGTGTTAAACTTGCCTCCAGTTTTTTTAATTTCAACTCACTACGGCAAAAGCGCAGTGACGCATTCCAGACAGACAGGCAGTGATTCGTCTCTAGCATTCAGCCAGCGTGCCGCTGTTCTCTTTGGAACCAACAAAACAGAACACGTGCCCGGCAAGCACCAATCAAGCTCAGGAATGCATCCAATTTTGTTGGCACGCTCATATTAGCGACGCTTCCTCCTTCTTTTCACATCAACTAGTGCGCACAAGCAATAGCCTACAGTTAGAATGTGCTACAGTCAACGCCTGTGAGGCTCGGGTTCTTGCTGAGCCCCTCCAGCACTGATCATGCTCGATCCATTGGAGGCCTCCCGGAGAGCAGCCGTTATAGTGGTATTAGTACGGCAAAGAACGGTCGTGTACAATGCGGCTATGCCGCCCTACACACACCACGCGTCGTTTATGCAGCAAAAAAAAAAGAACAACAACGGCCCACGCTTTAATGTAAGCATCAATGACGCCTCATTGCGATCTTTCAGGATTGCGTTCTTTTTTTAGCGGCATGAGCACTAAGTGGCAATTTTGTTCCTTCTTCCAAGCATATCTGGTCGATCACTTACTTTCAGTCTACCGAACAGTCATGAAGAGTCTTTGAAACATAGAAATCAATAATTATGGATAAAGCTGAAGAGTATATTGAACTCAAGTGATATTGAACTCAAGTAAACCGCAGGGGTGCCTGCGCAAGTAGGCGTTTGGTGTGTAGCGACACCACGAACCCGAGCTAACGGGGGAGTTTCGACTCCCTCCCACGCCTAGGCGTGCGTGGCTTTGCCGTGTCCGACGAAAAGGGGATCCTGGGGGTTGAGCCGACGCTGGGTGATTGGACCGTTAAGGCCCCCCGGCAGAGGCAACACACGCCTTTGGCCCCGGCTTCACGTAGACGGCACCCCTGAGCTGACCCACCCAGGGGAATCGGCAGTCGCCTTTTCCTATCTCTCTCCCTACATCTTCGTCTTATCTCTTACTATTTATCTGTCCTGTCTTCTACTCTCTTCCGTTTACTTCCAAACTTCCTGGCGGCTAGGGTTAACCCTGTGCAAATAGCCTACCTTGGTCTAGGCGCATTGGGTTATAGTGGCGTTGTACGGCTGGCGTCTGCAGGTTTCAGCATTTGTAAACTTGTAGCGTCCCCTCGTTGGTCTCCGTGGTGGGTGGCCGCCAACGCTGCTGAACAACAATAAGGAAGACATGCATGGAGCATTCCCACTACTGTCTGATCGTACCGGCTTAAAGCCGGTACGCACCGATGATCTCACCAGAGAAGGATTG
Source organism: Rhipicephalus annulatus (assembly GCA_013436015.1). Classification (NCBI taxonomy): domain Eukaryota; kingdom Metazoa; phylum Arthropoda; class Arachnida; order Ixodida; family Ixodidae; genus Rhipicephalus; species Rhipicephalus annulatus. Next base: position 393,207 of record WOVY01000262.1, read on the forward strand.
GCCACCCTGGTGCAGTATCTGGCCACCCCCTCCCGTAGGCATTCGTCAATTAACTCACGGCCCTGAGTCCCAAACAGCTGCGGAGCAACTGACCACGGCGGCGGTCAGATCTGCAAAGCAGCAGAGGGTGCTAGGAATCTCTGGATACGGACAGGCCACCATTGGAACTTGAACTTAGCAACGTTTAACGTTAGAACGTTATCTAGTGAGGGAAGTCTAGCTGTATTATTCGAGGAGCTAGAAGGCATTAAATGGGATATAATAGGGCTGAGTGAGGTTAGGAGGACAGATGAGGCCTATACTGTGCTACAGAATGGGCACGTCATTTGCTATCGGGGCTTGGCAGACAGAAGAGAACTGGGAGTAGGGTTCCTAAGAAACATAGCTGACAACATAGAGGATTACTATAGCATTAATGAAAGGGTGGTAGGCATTGTAATAAACTGAATAAAAGATACAAAATGAAGGTAGTACAGGCTTACGCGCCTACATCCAGCCATGATGACGCTTCAGTTGAAAACTTCTATGAAGACGTGGAATCGGCAATGAGTAAGGTGAAAACACAGTATACTATAGTAATGGGCGACTTTAATGCAAAGATAGGGAAGAAGCAGGCTGGAGACCAGGCAGTAGGAGATTATGACATCGGCACTAGAAACGCCAGAGGAGAGCTAGTAGTAGAATTCGCAGAACGCAATAATCTGCGTATTTTGAATACCTTCTACCGAAAACGAGAAAACCGCAAGTGGACATGGAGGAGCCCTAATGGCGTAAATAAGAACGAAATAGACTTTATAATGACTGCACACCCAGGAGTCGTGCAGGATGTGGAAGTGGTTGGCAAGGTAAGATGAAGTGACCATAGAATGGTACGGGCTCGAATCCGCCTAGACTTGAAGAATGAACGACAGAAACTGATACGCAAGAAGCCAATCAATGAGCTAGCACTGAGAGGGAAAGTACAGGAATTCAGAGTGTCACTGCAGAAACAAGTATTCTGCTCTTAGCGAGGAAACCAACCTTAGCGTAGATACAATGAATGATAATCTGACTAGTATCATCACGGAGTGTGCAGTGGAAGTTGGAGGCAGGGTAGCTAGACAGGACACCGGCAAGCTTTCTGAGGAAACAAAGAACCTAATTAAGAAGCGTCAAATCATGAAAGTGTCAAGTACAACAGACAAAATAGAACTGGCAGAGCTTTCGAAGTTGATTAATAGACGTAAAGTATGCGATGTAAGAAGGTATAACATGGAGAGAATTGAGCACGCTCTGAAAAACAGAGGAAGCGTCAAAGCAGTGAAGAGGAAACTTGGGATAGGCAAAAGGCGGATGTATGCACTAAGGGACAAAGAAGGCAAAATAACTACCAATATGGATAGGATAGTTAAAATAGTGGAGGAGTTTTACAGAGATCTGTACAGTAGCCGAGACAACCACGACCTTAATACTATAAGAACAAGGCAGTAACCCAGACGACACCCCACCGGTAATGATAGAAGAAGTCAGAAAAGCTTTGGAGAGCATGCACAGAGGCAAAGCTGCTGGTGAGGATCGGGTAACATCAGATCTGCTGAAAGATGGAGGACAGATTGTGTTAGAAAAACTAGCCACTCTATTTACGAGGTGTCTCCTGACGGGAAAAGTACCAGAGTCTTGGAAGAACGCTAACATCATCTTAATACATAAGAAAGGAGATGACAAGGACTTGAAGAGTTACAGGCCGATCAGCTTGCTCTCTGTAGTATACAAGCTATTTACAAAGGTAATTGCTAGCAGAGTAAAGAAAACATTAGAATTCAATCAACCAAAGGAACAAGCAGGATTTAGAACAGGCTACTCAACAATTGACCACATTCATACTATCAATCAGGTAATAGAGAAATGCTCAGAGTATAACCAACCACTATACATAGTCTTCATAGATTACGAGAAGGCGTTTGATTCAGTAGAAATATCAGCCGTCATGCAGACACTGCGGAATCAGGGCGTAGATGAAATATATATAAACATTCTGGACGAAATCTACAGGGGATCAACTGCTACCATAGTGCTTCATAAAGAAAGCAACAGAATACCAATAAAGAAGGGTGTAAGACAGGGGGACACAATCTCCCCAATGCTGTTCACCGCGTGCTTACAGGACGTTTTCAGAAGCCTAGAATGGGAACAGTTAGGGATAAGAGTTAATGGAGAATACCTCAGTAACCTGCGCTTCGCCGATGACATTGCATTGCTGAGTAACTCAGGGGACGAATTGCAACTCATGATACGGAGTTAGACAAGGAGAGCAGAAAAGTGGGTCTTAATATTATTCTGCAGAAAACGAAAGTAATGTACAACAACCTCGGAAAGCAGCAGCGCTTTGCGATAGGTAATAGTGCACTTCAAGTTGTAAAAGACTATGTCTACTTAGGGCAGGTAATAACCGCAGAGTCTAACCACGAGATTGAAGTAACTAGAAGAATAAGAATGAGGTGGAGCACATTCGGCAGGCACTCTCAAATTATGACAAGTAGATTGCCACTGTCCCTCAAGAGGAAGGTATATAACAGCTGTATCTTGCCGGTACTTAGCTACGGAGCAGAAACGTGGAGACTTACAAAGAGGGTTCAACTTAAATTGAGGACGACGCAGCGAGCAATGGAAAGAAAAATGGTAGGTGTAACCTTAAGAGACAAGAAGAGAGCAGAGTGGATTAGGGGACAAACGGGAGTTAAGGATATCATAGCTGCAATAAAGAAGAGGAAATGGACATGGGCCGGGCATGTAGCACGTAGACAGAATAACCGCTGGTCATTAAGGGTCACCAACTGGATTCCCAGAGAAGGGAAGCGGGGTAGGTGGAGACAGAAGGTTAGGTGGGCAGATGAGATTAAGAAGTTTGCGGGTATAAATTGGCAACAGCAAGCACAGGACCGGGTTAACTGGCGGAAACATGGGAGAGGCCTTGTCCTGCCAGTGGACGTAGACAGTGTGCTGATGATGATGATGATGATGAAATATCGG
>WOVY01000263.1:0-45000 GCA_013436015.1 Rhipicephalus annulatus
TTAATACTTGAAAGTGAAGGACAACGACTGTTTGTGGTTGTTGTTGGGCTGGTGCCATCTCGTTCACCCATGACTCCGAAAAAGAAAATGGCCTACCTGTAACATTATTATACAAATACTCTAAACTTCAAGTGGCTTTGAACAAACCACATACTTTGTACGCTATAAAAATATGGCTTTATATCTTCCACTGACCTCTCAGAGCTTTGTTAGCAAAGTGCAGTAATCCATGAGTAGTTCCTGTGATAAGTTCCTTCTAAGGTTCTTTCGAAGCGTCTGTCCCGTTTATCATGTTTCCAGTAGCAGAAGAGCAACTTTGTTGACCTCGTAACACTTCACCTGTACCGCGCCTTACCGCGAGCATTGACATCGTTCATAGCATCATTCAGACCAAACCAAAGCTGTGCAACCTCTAGAACGCTCTTCTTCCGCCAGGATATGGCTACACGTTACCCACTATCGTTCGCCCCACGAATAATCGCGGTGGGCTAAAGGGAACACACGACGCATGTTGTATTTCCTTCTGGTGAGGCAGTAGGGTTTGATAACTGTAATATGCCACAACAGGGCGACCTTATGCCAAGTTCGGCTTCCAATGAGTGACGCTCTTCTGGCTGCCGCATCGCTTTCTCTGGTAACACACTCACTGTTAGTATGCGCCTTATAGTCCTGCGGATGTCCGCTGGATGCCGATCGGTGATTTGCGGACGAACAGTGGATGACCGAGACATCCGGAAGCGGTTGTCCAGTGAACGTCCATCGGTGTTTAAATGCCCATTGGGTAACTACTACAGCTGCCACACGCATCTGTGATCACAGAGGTTTTATTATTTCTTAATGATTGACGTTAGTCTGCGAGAGGTAGAAGAATGACTAAGTGTTATTGTGAATGCATCCTCGTTAAGAAAAAATCTAGCTGTGTAACATTATTAGACATTGCTCTTTTATATTGCCACGTTCCAATTCCCAACTTTTTGTTCTCGTCCCAAAACACCACACGAATCTCAGCGGAAACCGCGCCTGCAGTTTTGAGAAGGTTCCGTACTGTAGTAGATCATTTCGATAAGATCACGCCCACTGTGCGAACGGTACAGATTGTTCTGGAACCTACACCACCACCAGCGATAACGCTAGAACATTCGACGGCAAGAGTATAAATGCCGACGGGCTTCGCCGCTTGTCAGTTGTTGATCGAAGGCCGACACTCCGCTCGCCGCTATCAGTCCGAGACTGCTATCTGTGCGAGACTGCTGCCGTAATTGGACTTTCCGTTTACCGGGCACAGGTTCGCCCAAATAAACAGGTAAATCCCAACACGAAGTCTCCTGTCTTCGGCCACGTCACGACCCCATGACAATATCGTACATTAGACTACTTTTGTAAAGACACGCTTTACTTTTGTGTTTTGTCGATTCCTTTAAGGGAGGCATAAATCATGTTTTTTTCTTAGGTTGGTACCATATATCACCTAACCCCTTCGCGGCGCCACTGATGAATAGCGTATGCATATTGTCTCGCTGACGAAGTGCGGCATCCATGGTCAGTCAAGTTCCCCAGCACGGTTATATCGATGAACGCGTCTTTCAAAGTAAACCTGAAAGTTCACTGTGTCAACGAAGAACGTACAATATCATCATTATAAGTGTGAGCACAGTTTCATTTTAAAAACCAGATGGGGGGGGGCGAAAGCAAAGTGCAAATACCCCTTAATGCTGATGTATTAGGCCAACTTTGCCCCCCCTGCCCTCTCAAGTGACTTTGACAGACGTCCGTCCCTCTCCTGCTTCCCCCCCATGCAGACACATATGCGTATGTTCGTAAACTACATCGACAGCATGGCGCCATTGTAAAGCGCTTGCTTCATATGCCCACCACGACAATCAAAAAATATGCTGGAATGCAGCACGTTCAATGTGGTGCATCAGCCGCAGAGCCAAGCAAAGTTTGAATGTCGACTCATTCGAAAGTTTTCTACGCTTTCGCTCGTAGTATACTTGCTTACCATAAAAAAAATTTGCTTTCTTCCGAAGGTGAAAGCGCCGCACACGCTGTTTCGCCGAGAGCAGTCAATCAAGCTCATGGCCTGCTGCTGCAGGAACTGCCTCAATATCGTAGATAATTTTTAAAAAGTATTGCTTCAGCCACAGCAAGTTAAAATGAAACCCTCTTCTCAGCTCTCATTACAATGTCTTTCACAAATGCCAAATCAGGAGCTTACGCGACAATCGTAAATTTTTATTGGTGAAGCTCCTTAGGCCATAGATAGTTGCCTCGTCACGGGGTCGTGACGTGGCCGAAGACAGGAGACTTCATGTTGGGATTTAACTATTTATTTGGGCGAACCTATGCCCAGTAAACGGAAAGTCCGATTACAGCAGCAGTCTTGCACAGATAGCAGTCTCGGACTGATAGCGGCGAACAGAGCGTCGGCCTTCGATCAACAACTGACAAGCGGCGAAGCGCGTCGGCATTTATACTCTTGCCGTCGAATGTTCTAGCGTTATCGCTGGCGTTAGCGTAGGTTCCAGAACAATCTGTACCGTTCACACAGTGGGCGTGATCTTATCGAAATGATCTACTACAGTCCGGAACCTTCTAGAAAACTGCAGGCGCGGTTTGCGCTGAGAATCATGCGGTGTTTTTGGACGATAACAAAAACTTGGGAAATGGAACGTGGCATTGCCCCCTCTGAAAAAAAAGGCATCGTCCCGATGCTTTAACTAAAGATGAAAGTACAATAATATTGCAAGAAAGTACAATGAATAAATTACGATACAACAATAATACAAAAAAAACACTAGTTCAGTTTGTTAACGCGCATGAAACGGCTTGAGGCGCGCGACATGGACGACTTCAGGTCGCGATCGGCGTCGTTGAGAGTTCGTGATGCTGTCGGGGACAACCTCGTAATCAAGTGGGCCGAGCCGTCGAACCACCCTGTACGGTCCGAAATACCGTCGCAGAAGCTTTTCACTTAGTCCACGTCGGCGTATCGGCGTCCACACCCAAACACGTTCACCGGGCTGGTATTCCACGAAGCGTCGTCGAAGGTTGTAACGGTGGCTGTCGGTCGTCTGTTGATTCTTGATACGTAGCCGCGCAAGTTGTCGGGCTTCTTCGGCGCGTTGAAGGTACTCGCTCACATCGAGGTTTTCTTCGTCGGTGACGTTGGGTAACATGGCATCGAGCGTCGTTGCCGGGCTCCTTCCGTAGACCAATTTGTATGGAGATATCTGCGTTGTCTCCTGCACCGCCGTGTTGTATGCGAAGGTCACATACGGAAGAATGGCGTCCCACGTCTTGTGTTCGACATCGACGTACATTGACAGCATGTCGGCGATCGTCTTGTTAAGCCGCTCGGTGAGGCCGTTGGTCTGTGGGTGGTACGCTGTCGTCCGGCGGTGGTTTGTTTGGCTGTATGCCAAGATTGCTTGAGTTAAGTCGGCAGTGAATGCCGTTCCTCTGTCGGTGATAAGGACTTCTGGGGCGCCATGACGTAGGACGATATTTTCGACGAAGAATTTAGCTACCTCGGATGCACTGCCTTTTGGCAGGGCTTTTGTCTCGGAGTAGCGGGTGAGGTAGTCGGTAGCTACCACAATCCACTTGTTTCCGAAAGCCGACGTCGGGAACGGCCCCAGTAGGTCCATACCAATCTGCTGGAAAGGTCGGCAAGGTGGATCAATTGGCTGCAGAATTCCCGCTGGCCTTGTCGGCGGTGTCTCGCGTCGCTGACAGTCCCGGCATGTTCGCACGTAACGAGTGACGTCGGTGGTAAGACGTGGCCAGTAGTACCTTTCTTGTATCCTCGCGAGCGTGCGAGAAACACCGAGGTGCCCTGCCGTCGGATCGTCGTGAAGGGCCTGCAGGAGTTCTATTCGCAGAGCTGAAGGCACCACAAGAAGGTACTTAGCTCTAAGCGGTGAAAAGTTTTTCTTTTGTAGAAGACCGTTTCGTAGCAAGAACGACGCAAGTGCGCGCTTGAATACCTTCGGGACTTCGGCGGTCCTGCCTTCGAGGTATTCTATTAGGGCCTTAAGTTCCGGGTCGGCCCTCTGTCGTTCAGCGAAGTCGTCGGTAGTTATCGTTCCTAAGAAGTAGTCGTCATCCGGGTCGTCGGGTAGCGGTTGGTCGACAGGCGCACGAGAGAGACAGTCGGCGTCGGAGTGTTTTTTGCCGGACTTGTAAATGACAGTAATGTCATATTCTTGAAGTCTCAGGCTCCATCGTGCGAGGCGACCAGAGGGGTCCTTCAAGGTGGCTAGCCAACACAATGCGTGGTGGTCGCTCACAACTTTGAAGGGCCTGCCGTAGAGGTAGGGGCGAAATTTCGACGTAGCCCAGATGATGGCGAGGCACTCCTTTTCTGTTGTGGAATAATTTGCTTCTGCTTTGGATAGCGATCGGCTGGCGTAACTAATAACCCTTTCAAATCCGTCAGCCCGCTGCACAAGAACGGCGCCAAGACCTACGCTGCTTGCGTCAGTATGTATTTCTGTCTCGGCGAATTCGTCGAAATGGGCAAGTACGGAGGCGTCTGGAGGCGATGTTTAAGCTCCTGGAAAGCGTGTTCCTGCGGCGTTTCCCACTTAAACTCCACGTCGGCCTTGGTAAGGTTAGTGAGAGGATCGGCGATGCGGGCGAAGTTTTTCACGAACCGCCTATAATAGGCACACAGGCCCAGAAATCGGCGCACGGCTTTCTTGTCAGTGGGCGGCGGGAAGTCGGCGATGGCGGCTGTTTTCCGTGGATCGGGACGAACTCCAGATTTGCTGATAACGTGCCCCAGAAACAAGAGCTCCTCATACGCAAATCTGCACTTTTCTGGCTTCAGTGTGAGTCCGGAAGTCTTGATGGCTTGAAGTACAGCTTCAAGGCGCCGAAGATGCTCGTCGAAACTCGAGGAAAACACGACGACGTCGTCCAAGTACACAAGGCAAGTCTGCCACTTCAATCCTGCCAGTACTGTATCCATAACGCGCTGAAACGTTGCAGGCGCTGAGCAAAGGCCGAAGGGCATCACCTTAAACTCAAAGAGGCCGTCCGGTGTTATAAACGCCGTCTTCTCTCGGTCTCTTTCGTCGACTTCGATTTGCCAATAGCCAGTCTTGAGGTCCATTGACGAAAAGTACTTGGCGTTATGGAGCCGATCAAGCGCGTCGTCTATTCGTGGGAGGGGATACACGTCCTTTCTTGTGATTTTGTTCAGGCGGCAATAATCGACGCAGAAACGTAGGGTCCCATCCTTTTTCTTCACTAACACCACGGGGGATGCCCATGGACTCTTGGACGGCTGGATAATGTCATCCCGCAGCATTTCATCAACTTGTCTCTTCATGGCCTCACGTTCTCGCGTCGAAACCCTGTACGGACTCTGACGGAGTGGTCTGGCATTTTCTTCGGTTATGATGCGATGTTTCGTGATTGGGGTCTGCCGAATTTTCGATGACGACGAAAAGCAATCTTCGTAATGCAGGAGCAGGGCCTTGAGCTGTTCTTGCTTATCGTTGGGAAGTCTTGGATTGACGTCGAAAGCTATGGGAGGGGCTTGGTTCAACTGAGCAGGTTCCGCAGAATCGGCGAGGGCGAAAGCACTGGTGGCTTCGACAATTTCTTCGATAAATGCGACCGTTGTTCCTTTGTTCACATGTTTGTACTCATTGCTGAAATTCGTGAGCAAAACCGTTGCTTTGCCTCCCCGCAGCTCTGCAATTCCTCTTGCGACGCAAATATTGCGGGTGACCAACAGATGCTGACTGCCTTCAACGACGCCTTCCAAGTCAGGTGATTTAGGAGCGCCGACTGAAATAATGACGCTTGAGCGAGGCGGAATGGTGACTTGTTCTTCCAGCACATTCAAGGCATGGTGTCCTGACGGCGTGCGCGGCGGTAGTGCTTCTTCTGTGGATAACGTTATCGACTTTGTTTTTAGGTTGATGACAGCACCATGGAAGCATAAAAAGTCCATGCCAAGGATGGCATCTCTCGAGCAACGCTGTAGGACTACGAAGTCTGTAGGATAAATACGGCCGTTAATGGTGACTCTCGCTGTGCAGATTCCTGCAGGCGTTACGAGATGACCTCCGGCTGTGCGGATTTCAGGGCCTTTCCAAGCTGTCCTAACTTTCTTTAACTTAGCGGCGAACGACCCACTGATGACAGAATAGTCGGCTCCAGTATCGACGAGAGCGGTCACACTGTGGCCGTCGATAAGAACGTCGAGGTCGCTAGTTCGCCGTCTTGCATTACAGTTAGGGCGTGGCGTCGGGTCACGGCTGCATCGGCTGGTTCTGCTGCTTCCATGTTGCGTCGTCAGGCCACCTTCGGTAAGTGAGCTTTCGCCGTCAGGGCTTTGCCTGGTTGGCGTTGTGTTCGGAAAGCTCCGTCGCGGCGTCGTCGTCGTCGGAGGATCTTCGGTAGTTCATCGCACAGCAACCGCACCTCCACCGGTTGCTGCCCTTAGTTTCCCGGATACGGGATAGGAGACCGGCCCCGCGTTGGGCCAGAGTACTGCCGGTGGTGCGGTGACGTGCGGCGGCTGGGCGACGGGGAACGCGAAGGGCTTCGTGGTGTCCACCGAGTTCCTGTCAGGTAGTCGGCGATGTCACGTGGTCGTTCTCCTGGCTGTGGACGCGGTGCATTGACGGCGAAGCCACGCAGTCCCATTTGTCGGTACTGGCAACGGCGGTATGTGTGTCCGGCCTCGCCGCAGTGGTAGCAGAGCGGGCGATGGTCAGGGGTGCGCCAGACGTCAGTCTTCCTCGGTGCACTGCGCTGGGCTGCTGGCGAACGGTATGACGTCGGTGGGGGTGGTGGCGGCGGTGGCGTCTGTCGACGGAAGTGCGACGGGGCGGCGTTTTGGCGTGGACGGGGAGGAGCGTTGTGGCGCAGTGCAGCGGCGTAGCTCATAGCTTCCGGCTCGGGCAACGGTGCGTGGGGAAGTTGAAGCGATTGCCGAACTTCTTCTCGCACAATGTCGGCGATTGAATCCACTTGAGGCTGCGCCGAAGGCAACAGCTTGCGCAGCTCTTCCCTCACGATCGCTCGGATCATTTCACGCAGGTCTCCGGAGTTACTGGCTTGAGCAGCAGCGCAGTCTGCAGTCAGGCGACGATTATACTGTCTAGTACGCATGTCCAGTGTCTTTTCGATCGTGGTCGCTTCGGCTACAAATTCTTGGACGGTTTTCGGCGGGTTTCTCATCAGTCCCGCGAAGAGCTCTTGTTTGATCCCTCGCATAAGGAAACGAACTTTTTTCTCCTCAGGCATGTCTGGGTCAGCGTGACGGAATAGTCGGGTCATTTCTTCTGTGAAAATGGCGACATTTTCATTTGGTAGTTGAACCCGAGTCTCTAATAAGGCAGCGGCCCTCTCTTTGCGAGCGACGCTCGCGAACGTTTGCAGAAGTGCGCCGCAGAAGACATCCCACGTTCGGAGCGTGGACTCCCGATTCTCTAGCCAGGTCCTTGCGGTGTCTTCCAGGTAGAAGTACACACGACGGAGCTTTTCTTCGTTGTCCCAGTGGTTGAGGGCGGCCACACGGTCGTATGTTTCTAGCCAGGTTTCCGGGTCTTCAAACGATGACCCTTGAAACGTTGGTGGTTCCCTGGGTTGATGTATGACGATCGCGGGCTGGGATGCTCCGGTTGTCATAGTCGCTGCAGTAGAGGTCATGGCCTTGGCTTTCCGCGCCTTATCTTGTAGAAGCCCGTACTCCGGTGGGAGACCTTGCTGTCGGCGGCTCGTTCGCTGCTCTTGGTTGGCGTCGGTGTCTTCTCCGCGACGGGGGCTGGGTTCACGGCTTGACGGGGGCGTCCGGTACATAAACGAAGCAGCACCTCCACCAGATGTCACGGGGTCGTGACGTGGCCGAAGACAGGAGACTTCATGTTGGGATTTAACTATTTATTTGGGCGAACCTATGCCCAGTAAATGGAAAGTCCGATTACAGCAGCAGTCTTGCACAGATAGCAGTCTCGAACTGATAGCGGCGAACAGAGCGTCGGCCTTCGATCAACAACTGACAAGCGGCGAAGCGCGTCGGCATTTATACTCTTGCCGTCGAATGTTCTAGCGTTATCGCTGGCGTTAGCGTAGGTTCCAGAACAATCTGTACCGTTCACACAGTGGGCGTGATCTTATCGAAATGATCTACTACAGTCCGGAACCTTCTAGAAAACTGCAGGCGCGGTTTGCGCTGAGAATCATGCGGTGGTTTTGGACGATAACAAAAACTTGGGAAATGGAACGTGGCAGTATGTAGTATGCAGCCACCTGTAGATTATGCCTTCTTAAATAGACGGCGTTGCGTGTATATGTCCCCTGGAATATAAATAGATGTTATTATAGTTTTCACAGCATATCCAGAGAGTGAATGATGATGAGTGGGGCGAAGCGTACGTCCATCAATCCGACTTTCCGACCGTCCGTTAGCCCGTCCGTCTATGTTTTCTGTCCGCCCGTCCGTGCGTACGTCCGTCTTTCTATCCGTGCATGATTACGTGCATATGTCAGTCCGCACGTCCATGCTTTTGGCCGTCCGTCCGACGGTTCGTTCTCGCTTCCGTCCGTCCGTGCGTCAATGTAGTCATGCGTCCATGCATGCGTCCGTGCGTCCGTTCATTCGGATGCACGGACAAACGACTGGAAGCACGAGTGGACGAACAGATGAATGAATGTTTTCCCCCTCTCGTCATCATTGTCTCTGTGGATATGCTGTGATTTTTTATTCACTAATCACGCCCCATCAAGAGAACCAAGCATGCTAAGCTGGCTGTGTTGGAGTTTCTGGACGCCTAGAACATACACTTTACTTTATTCTTTATTCTTTATTCGAAGTATACCTGCAGCGCCCGAAGGCGTTATAGCAGGGGGGTTACAGATTCGAAAGAAACAAGTTTTCATTTACAGCAGACCTTTGTACACTTGTGAGCCCATTCCACTCATGTTTTGTTCTGACAAAAAAAGAATTTGCAAAAATTTCAGTCCTGGGACGGTATTCCCTAAGTTTAAAAGGATAATTAATTCGACTTGACAAATAATACGGCGTCTGTAAATACATATCCTTATTGATTCCAGTTTTATTATTAAATATTAGATATAAAAGTTTCAATCGCAATTTTCTTCTACGCGATGAAAGCAGCTCCCAATTCAATTCTTGTTTCATAGCAGCTGCGTTGTCGTGATTAGTTTTGCAGCTGCGTTGTCAAAATAATCTACTCTTGAAACTATTTCTAACCAGGAGTATATGACCTTCATGGTAACGAGGGTGTAGCTCAGAGGTAGAGCACTTGCATCACATATGACCTTCATAATTATTACAAGAAATAAATGTATAGCCTCCGTGACGTGAGTGCCACGCTGGGCGGCACACCACACCGTACCGCTCACAACACAACAGTAGTGCCTGTAAATGTTTGTCAGGCTCAGTATCTGCCCATGGATCTGTTACGTCTATTTTCTAAAGGCAATGGCATTGTTGTTCGATGATTCATAGTTGTAGAAGGTTACATCTGGTGAAGCCGGCAAATCCAATAGAAGGCAATACAACCTGTTGCAATCTTTGAGGCCGTTGCTAGCTGCCCTGTGTCACGCTGCTGTATTTTGCTGCTTCTGCTTCGAAACGTGGTCAGTTTAAAGAAAACATGCATTAGTTAGCACCCGTCAACGAAACAAGAAATTGCCGCCCGCACCTTCCCACAAGGGGAACTGGAGTAAGTGCGTCGTAGAGTGGGGGGGGGTATCGCATGAATTTTGCGTAGTTGGTATGGTTCCGGAATGTTTTATTGTTATTTCGTCGTTATTATTCTTCTTTATCGAATGAAGAAAAAGCATTGCCTTCGACGTTAAGCTGAATCTAAGTAATGACGCCCTTGACTGAAGTTCGAACGCACGATCCAGCGGTCAGTGCACAGTTATGCACCATCAGCAGTCTTTTTTTAACTAGCATACGCTGCCTCCATTGGTCTTGCGGGGAGAGAGAGGGAAAGGCGAGCGGCCGCTTCGCTGGTGTGTTGCTGGGCCGGCGGGAGACTAGAGCATGTGCAGTTTGGGTGTGGATGACGCCCTGGCGTCGCCGCCGACGCCGAAGCGTAGCAACGTGCGACTAAGATATGCTCCAAAACACTTTGACGACTAAGAAATACATTGAAAACACTTTGAACCGAGCTTAACCCATCGCAAGCAAAGAGTAGTAACGTCGGATGGCTAAATAATCGACTCTCGGCAACTGTTTGTTCAAACTTTGTTGTGTGCTGCGCGTGTGACACCGCTGAAGTTTGTGCCGTGTTCGTGTTCTGCTGAGTGCCTGACTAGGTCCGGAAACCTTCATTTGACTATCCTCGGCTCTGAATGCACGCTCGTTAGACACGAATGAGTCAAGTCCACTACATGTCACTATTTGTCGTACGCGTATCGCAGTGTCTGATTCTTTCGGTTTTAACGAGCGTGGCAAACCATATATATTTTCCACCTACCTATGTGATAGTAATGACAGAAAAAATGGAGCGAGCGAGGGCATCTGACAAATGGGTGAGGGACCAAGATATGCTGTTGCCACAAATTGTGTTTGTGACGCCATCGTGGCGTAGTGTTTGTGTGTAAGCCTGACGACAACAGGCTTCGACACAACCTGGTGGCATCACCGGGCTGTTTTTTTTAGGAGTGGCGAAGTACGGCAGGAATCTCTAAGTTTTATATCGTTGTCCGCAATCAACGTGGTTAAACGGTGTATAAAATTTAGGTAATGTAGGTGGGCTTGACCGTGCCATAATCAATTCGACATGCTTAGTGGAAATTGTTGTACAGAAATCAACGACCAACCTTAACTCTCGACTACAATTTTACCGCATCAACTTGCCACAGTGTTGTAGTGGTTACAGCGCTCGACTGCTGTTCCTCAGGTCGTGGCAGTTAATCACGGACACGCCGGGCCTATTTAGATTAAGACACAATCCTAGAGGCTTTGCACTCCCATTCAGTGGCACGTCGGTATTTGGGTGCAGGCGGTCCATATTCACGTCCCTCATAATATTGTTACGAGAAAGAGACTGACTCGGAGGGGTAGCCATAGATGTATTTTCTGCCGGTTACGTGAGCAGCACGTAACCGGCAGCCACAGAGATTAGCGCGCGACAGTCCGTATGCTTTGTCTTCTTCATCTTCATGCACTGGCACGTAGCATGACCCCCGGTGGTAGAGGCACCGTCCCGGTGCCCTAAAGGTCATTATCTGACGCATTCTGGTAGGGCTTGATCCGCGAGACAAGTACAATATCACTGAACCACACAGCAGATGATCATGGATAGATGCGGCTGATCTCGTAGATGACAGGTGTTACTTGACGTAATATAGGGTAGGGTCCCGTGTAATGAGACAAAAGTATTTCCGATAGGGCCAGCCGACAATAACGGGACCAGAGTGAAACGAGAATACTGGAAGCGAAATTTACGTCTCTATGTTCGGCATCGTACCGACGGCATTGGTTGGTTTGCGATGCCATCAGCCGAGTACGAGTGAGCTGACGGGCATGATCGGCTAGCGCGATCGCGTCACGGGCGTACACGCTTGTTAACGAGGTGTGAGCTGAAATGACTAAGCCCAGTGGTAAAGTGAACTCTCTTCCGTATACAATAAGTAGAGCGACGAAAAGTCCGCTGCGTCCTGACGGGATGAATTATTTGCGAAAGTTTAGTAGCGTAAGGCAAGAACCCAGTCCCGGTGGTCGGGCGACACGTACATGGCGAGGAGATTTGTTATAGTACGGTTAAATCATTCCGTGAAGCCGTTTGTTTGAAGGTTGTAAGCTGTTGTCAGTGAGTGTTGCGTGGAAAAAGAACGCAGAGTGTCGGCGATGACTTGGAATCGAAATGTACGGCCACGGTCTATGAAGAGTTGTCTCGGAGCACCGTAAATTAAAACAACGTCCCGCAACAAGTCAGCTACGTCGGTTGCACAGCTGGTCGGTAGAGCTCGCGTATTAGCGTAGCGTGTAGCGCCGTCTGTAATCACGGCTATCTTTTGTTTCCCAATGTTGATTAGGGAAAAGGACCCAGCAGGTCTAACCCAACACGGCAAAATGGTTCCGAGGGTATGTCGATTGGTTGAAGATGGCCAGCGGGTAGTAGTGACGGTGTTTTACGACGTTCGTATAAGTCACACGTCGCGACGTATCGGCGTACTGAGCGAGCAAGGCCTGGTCATAAAAAACGGCGCTAGACGCGCTCGTACGTGCGGGATACACCAGGGTGTCCAGCCGTGGGAGCGTCGTGAAGTTCGGTAAGAACACAGCAGCGCAAGTGCTTAGGCACAACTATCAGAAGGTTAGGCATTTCTGGTCGGAAATTGCGGCGGTATAGCACACCCTTTTGAATGACAAAGTAGTGGACAGAAGCATCATTTTGGGAAGATTCCGTACGGCTGATGATGTCAAGCAGCACTGGATTGTGCTTGTGTTTTTCCCCAATGTTAAGGAAACTGGACACTAACAGGATGGGATTCTCCGTGGGCTCGTATGTGTTCTCAGTATCGTCGACCGCGTACCGGGAGAGGCAACCTGCACCATGGTGTAGGCGGCCAGATTTGTAGACCACCGAATAGAAAAACTCTTGCAGGCGCAAAGCCAAGCGACCAAGGCGGCCTGATTAATCTTTCAGAGAGTTGAGCCAGAAGAGCGCGTTGTGTTGGTAACTACCGAAAATAGACATCCGTATAGGTAAGGTCGGCATTTAACCACCGCCCATACAAGAGCCAAGCACTCGCGCTCAGTGATCGAATAGTTACGTTCATAGGCGGATAGGAGACGGCTGGCATGTGCAATAACGCAATCATGGCCATGTTGTTTCTGAGCTAGTACTGCACCAATACCATGTCCACTTGCATCTGTAAGGATTTCCGAAGGGGCAGCATGGTTGAAGTGTGCCAGTATTGGAGAAGTAGTGAGAAGAGCGATGAGAGTGGAGAACGCAGAAGCCTCTTTGGAGCCCCTCGAAAACGAGACGTCTTTCTTGAGGAGCTGCGTAAGCGGCCTCGCTATGTGTGCAAAATTTTTCACGAAGCGTTGGAAGGTAGAACATAGTCCGATAAAGCTGCATACATTCTTCGCAGGTCACGGTACAGGAAAGTTTTTGCCGACGCTGATTTCTGCCTGGTCTGGTTGTACACCATTGGCATCTACTAAATGGCAAAGTACTGTACTTTTATGGCCCAAAGTGACATTTGGACGAGTTGAGCTGCAGGCCAGCGTGATGGAAGATGCCTAAGATGGCTGAGAGGCGCTCTATATGAGTTTCAAATCTTGGTGAAAAGACGTTGACGTCGTCCAAGTAGCACAAACAGGTGGACCATTTGAATCCTTTGAGCAGCGAGTCTATCATTCGTTTGAGGGCGGCTGGAGCGTTACGAAGGCCAAAGGGCATGATCTTGAACTGATATAGGTCATCGTTCGTGATGAATGCCGTGTTTTTGTGGTCCATTTGATTTACCTCTATCTGCCAATAGCCGGAACGAAGGTCTATGGAGCAAAAATAGTGGAATCCATAGAGGCGATCAAGTGCATCATCTATTCGTGGCAGAGGGTTCACGTCTTTTTGTGGTAATTTTGTTTAGGTGTCGATAATCAACGCAGAAATGCCATGCACCGTCTTTCTTGCGGAGTAGCACTACAGGAGAAGCCCAAGGACTGCAAGATGGCTCAATGATATCCTTGGCGATCATTTCATCGACCTCACTTTGAATAATGTGACACTCGGCCGCCGATACTCGATATCAACGGTTATGAATGGGATGCTCATTACCAGTGTTTACGCGGTGAGTCATACCTGCAGCTTACCCCAACGGACAGCCGCTGAGGTCAAACACGTCGATGTAGGCAAGCAGAACCCGGTGGAGCTCGTCAGTCTGCTGCGGCGTTAAGTTGGAAGCGATCATCGACGTAATAGCGCTGTCAGAGCAAGTGTCAGATTGATGTTGAGCGTGGGGGTCAAAAGGAGCGGCCATCGCGAAAACATCTACCACATTGTCTTCTAAGGTGCAGAGATACGCCAAAAAGATCCCTTGTGGCAACATTTGAGGTGTCAAGCTAAAGGTGACAACTGGGAGGCAAGTAGAATTTTCAGCGATGCACAGAATGGTGTGTGGTCATGTAATGCCATGGTTTATGAGGACATTGGTGATAGGGGTCAGAACATAGCCACCATCAGGAACTGGTTGTATTGAGACGAGCTCTACGTAAGCCAGTGTCTGAGGAGGAAGGCATGCATATCCCGTTGTGCAGAGGCGACTCGGCCATTGTGCAAGAGGTTCTGGTGCAGGAAAGTGTAGACTGAGCGTACTGGTCGAACAGTCTATGAGGGCAGAATGTACGGACGGGAAATTGAGGCCTAAGATTACGTCGTGAGGCATTTATCAAGGACGGTGAAGAGAACAACTATGCGTCGATCCGCAATGCTAACACGAGCGGAGAACCTTTAAATGATAGATGCTATTCCGTCATCCGCATACGCATGAGCTTAGTGGTTGCACGTGTGAGAACCTTCTTGAGCTTGCGGCGAAAATCTCTCATCATCAGGAAAAGTTGAGCGCCGGTGTGGACAAGAGCAGCGACATGTACACCGTCTCCTTGTAGGCCTATAAGGTACCATTTTGTCGGTATTGTCAAGAGACGGTTATCTGTCAGTCCTAGCGATGCAGTGCCACCACCGGGGGCTGCAACACTTAGTTTTCCGTCGGGTAATCTCGTGGAAAGGCGGGGGAAGATGGTCGGTGAGGCTGTGGAGAACGTGACTGGCGACGTAAGGGGATGAAGAGCAGGAGTTGCGGTGTTCAGTAGGAGGTTTCTGGGCAAAATGGTCACGGCTGGTCTCATAGCGATAGGCAGGACGAGTATGGAAGAGACGAGATGAGGCTTGTGGAGGAGGACCCCAGCGACTTCTGCAATGGCGAGAAATGTGCCCGATTCGGTGACACGAGAAGCAGCACGGTTTGCCACCGTGTGTTCGCAATGCGGACGGGTTAGGGAATGTTGAGGGAGAGCCGGTCGGGAAGGGACGTGCCGGCGTGTATTAGGGCTGGAAGTCGGTGCGAGGGAGTGTTGAAATAGAGTAAATTCCCAAGCTGGCGATTTCCTGCCGGACGACTGCTTGAATGAGGGGTAACGTAATTGAAGGAGAGGGGTCAGGAGACGTTGGTCCCACCTTTGCTGGAGCAGCCGCTTCAAGTTCCTGCCTGACGAGTCGCGTCAAGTTGTCACAGGTGTCTGGTAGACGATATGTGTCGAGACACGAGGACGTCACAGCGGTGTTCGGAAGACGCTGGAACTGATGGGAGATGCGCCTGCTTTTAGCTTGTTGGAACCGGTGGCATTCTTGAATAATTGCATCAACAGATGACACAATGTTGAATACCAACAGGTTGAACGCATCCTCAGCGATACCCTTTAAATTATGCGCAACTTTATCAGGCTCGGACATGTTTTCGTCAGCTTGGCGGCATAGTGAGAGGACAGCCTGAATGTAACTGATGTAGGACTCCGTGGAAGATTGTGCGCGAGTCGATAACTCCTTCTTCGCAGCTTCACGGCGACCAAAGGGGTTGCCAAAAAGCTCACGTATATTTTCTTGAAGCTGTTCCACCTTGTAATGTCATGCTCATGGTTGTCAAACCAAACACGAGGAGTTCTGTCGAGATAAAAGATGACGTTTGCGAGCATAAGTGTGGAATCCCACGGGTAAGTGGCGCTGACGCGTTCGTAGAGTCGTAGCCACTGGTTGACGTCGGAACATCTCGCGGCTGGAGAACACGTCAGGGTCTTTGAGGGCGGGAAGCGTCATGAAAGTTGTGGTGGGCGCTGGGTTGACAGGCCGGGCAGAAGGGCGGGCGACCGGGGAGAATGTAGCCGAGTCTTGAGAGGTCATGTTGAAAGCCGTGAGGGAGCGTTTTGTTCGGAGTTCCATGGCAAGGACAGGAATCGCACAACTCCGCCAAATATGTTACGAAAAAGAGACCGACACAACAGGGTAGTAAAAGGTGTATTTTCAGCCCGTTAAGCGAGCAGCGCCAGCCACAGAGATTGGCTCGCGCCAGTCTATAAGCTTTGTCTTCTTCAAATTTACGCACTGGGAAGTAGCAATACTTATAGTTACCAGAACTAAAGTCACCAGAAAGCTTATTTTTATTTTAAAAGATTTATTTATATACCTAGTGAAGAGGACAGTAGATAATATTTTTATGGTACTTGAAAAATTGGCATGCGCACGTGTGAATTTTTGAGCTCGTTCAGGGTTAACCAAGGCACCCTACTGTGAATAACGCTCAACTCAACTTGTCGGATTTTATGGCACCATGTTTTCTCGCTTGCGCACGAATCATATATCGACCAGTGCAATCGTACGTAGTTTTGGTAAGTATACCATTGCATTGTTGTTATCGGTTAAGAAAGAGTACACTTATGCATCAACGGCAGCGCTGAGCACGTTATTGCTGAACGAACTCTCAAGAAGGCCACAAATGCTGCCTTCCTAGTTATTCTATTTCTAGACTCAGATATTCCAATTCAAGGAAGAAAAGCTTAGCTTTTAGCCTCTATGACCTGCCTCAAGAACTCAAGCACACGATTTTTTTTTCTACTGCTATCTCTTCAGAGCGATTTAATACGCTTGCAGGTTCAGTTTCGGCAACTTCGGGGAAATCTCCTCCTCCTTTCTGCGCAAACTTTCGTTTTCTTTTGATGTAAACGGTCTCGGTGTGGCTAATGAACACCACACGCAGGGAGGCTCTTTGCGACTGCCTTTAATTGAAACCGTAGTCTGATAGCGCCACAGTGTACGCCGCCCTGCCGAAAACAAGACTCCGGCATTCTGCTCTCGCCGAGTCATTTGTGGCACTCACTGTAGCGGCAGAGAATGCGACACGGGCACCGAAAGAGCCTTCGTTAATCGCTGTAGTCGCTTACTAGAAACAAGGCGCGACAGACCGTGGCTCAATGCAGCCGCGCGTACGCTGTTGAAAGTCCCTGTCTCCTCGATTGAAGACAAGCACAGCGTTCTCACAGAGAGCTCATTTGAGGACGAAATTGCATGAAATGTACAAGAACGTCGGCTCGCATGACGAATTGAGGCCTGTTTTCACGCTGAAACGATTCCCTACTCAGAGCTCATTGTTTACATGAAATCGCACCCGGATGATAGAGTCGTTTATGAGAGCAGAGTGTCGATCAAGTATTGAACCTCGTTATAGATGATGAGGTGCGTTCGTAGAATGCCTAGAAGCCGCGGTTGTAGCGTACGAAGCAGGCAGGAACGTCATTACACATTCGTACTTGAAATTTGGTGCAAAATTAAAAGATGAGGTCAGAAAAAAGCCATCGTTATGGCAGGAAGACGGCGAGTTGAGATAGTTAATTTGCGTTCATTTTCGAAAATTTTTGTTAAGTGCACCAGTGTGCGGGATAGAAATTTTCGGAAATTATGACTATCATTACAATTTGAACAATGTGAAGCTATGACGAAGTGCACAAGAATTGCTTACTGTATATTTTTTCCCTATAGTTGATTGCTATATACGTCTTATCTACGTCAAATTGGTCCATAGGATCAGATCATACCAGAACTAGCGCGGCGAATCAACTTCGCAGCGTAGACTGGAAGGTAAGATTTTTCTGTTGTAAAACAATACAGGTTATTATTTCTTGCTCCTCTGTAGAAAAAATTTGATACTTCATAAGGTGAAATTACAAAGTCATGCTTCTCACAACAGAGAAAATGCAGCTCGTAGTTTATGCAGAACTAGTGCGCCAAGGGAGAAACGATGCAACACCACGTTATTAGACGTATTGTTGGCCTCATTGGCACTTGCTTTGTGACATACTTTGGCCGCAGATATCACAAACACAGAGTAAGGAAACTTACAAATTGTGCTTGTGGGTATGTGTTCCTTTACTCTCTATGTGATATTTGCGGAAATATTATGTCAATAACCACGTTACTATTTGAAACATGGCTATCATCAAGACAGCATGCATGAAATTTTAGGGGCTAAGCTTTTCTAGCTGGCGCTAGAGAACAGTGGACCACCAATTGCTTTCCGTTAGTTTTGATCGTCATAAACAAGAACGACTCACCCCCACCTTTCGCGTTAGGAGCCGTAGACGCTGCTGTTCTCGTCTAGCAATCCTACACTTTCTTCGTTGAGGCAGGCAACAACTCAGTTCCGAAATAAAAAAACAAGGCTGTGGCGCCAACCTTTTTCGAAGGGATGGTCGTGAGCTATCTTAACAACCGCTTTCGACCTCAAGCGATATAATCTAAACTCGAAACCGTGAAGACCAAAGCTCACTGTAGGCTTCTCACACATCGCATCAACCTTGAAGTGCAATAGCTGCATAAAATTTCACATTCAGAACTCCAGCCGCTATCAACAGCGCGGTCATACGCGTGTTGCTGCAGATGACACCAAACGGCGGCGTGTCCCACTAATTCCACAGCCACCCTGGAAAAGCACGCGACGGCCGCCACACATTGAGCTGGGTAGCTCGCACTGCGAGGGTCTATCCTTCGCCTTTCTTTCGCTATGCGCCGCAGTGCAAACTTGCACACCTCGGCTCCACACACTCCGCTGCAAACACGGACAACTTGTTAGCAGTTCATCACCTCAGAGGCAAATCATAGAGTTTCCCACAATACTTACTAGAGGTAACTCTGGTGCTAGTGTCTATGGGAGTTGCAACGCACGGCGCTTAAGCGAGCATGGGAATGATGGGTAGTACACAGATTTGTCTAATATTTGTACTTCTGGCCTGCCTTTGGCTCCGTGTGTGTTCGTTTGGCTTGGAGCTGTTTTCTTACGAAACAAGTATTAGCAAATGTTCAGCGGTTGCGCTTCACCATTTTATTTTTTAGACTTACCTTCAAAATTAGCTCACGAAGTTCAAAAGCATTTAATCTTTCTTTCAAAACAAAACCGAAACACAACAATAAATGAAGCCGCAAGTACGATTCACCGCCCGCAAGTACGAAGACTAGGCAAATGTGTGTACTACCCATCTTTCCCATGGTCGCTAAACGATCGCGGCGCCCGAGTGCCCTCTAGGTCTTTTGAGAAACTCTATGAGGCAAATGAGCGCCACGGGATTGCAAGGCAGCAGCAACGCATGCTCGCCGTGAAGACGCTGCGGAGAGATCCCGGAAGGCAGAAGAGGATTCATCCGCAAGTGAACCTGGCTCTGAGAGCCAGTGAAACAGAGGCGTCATGTAAATGCCAGGAAGCGGACCTGATCTGAGAGCCCGTGAGGCCGATGACAGAGGAAAGTGGCGGCAAGCGAACATGGAAGCGGAACGGGCGCGGCATGCAGCAGCCAAGCGCCTGAAGGGGTCGTTACCAGTCTGGAGGCGCCGAAGCGTGCTTCAAGGGCGACTTCCGAGACCACTGACTCTGCCGCATCTGTAAGATATGCGACCGCTTGTGGTTCGATTATAAACACACCACAATTTCCTCTTATATACTCCTCTTCTGTATATATATTCATCGACAATTAAATGATGAAGATTGTATACATACCGTCACCCTATTACAACATACCACATTTTTATATGATGTTTGGGGTGAATGTTTCACGATTTTACCGATAAGCGTTGGAGCTTCACTCCAATCATCAGCATTCCCTTCGTGGAGATGACATGATTTATTTTGCGCATATATTTCATGCAAAATAAAGGAGGAATATGTCTCTGACGACAGCGATGTTTTCGTTATACGCCGGTGAATGTGGCACATTCAGAAAGATAACTATGTCTATCGCCACCAACATTCTGTATAGAAAGCAGGCTATGATCTTGCCGGAACGGTGCGTCGACAAAGAAAGCCGGAAAAAGGAGCACGCCTTCGAGTGACGGACGAAAGCATTACACAGAACAGGAATTCTCTCTGTCCCACGTGAGAGACCACACGTCACCACAATTTTTTTTGCGACGCCACTTGGTGCGCCAGCCCTCATATATCACAGCTCCCTGTCATTGCATCGCCTTTTCGTGCTTTTCGCTTTTCACGTTGTTTAAACTTTCAACTTTGAAAGAACGATCGAATGGATAAATCCCGGCATATGTTGCCTCCACACTGTAAGATAAAAAAAAACAGTATTCGTTTTTTTCACTTCTGTAAACTTTCCCTGTGTACCACCGTCTTTTACGTGGCCCGAGTGACCACGTACATCTTTATGCTTTTTGAAATCCATTTGTGCGTTCAACGCGATGTAATTCCAAGAACATTTTAACTCTCTTTAAAGCTGAATTATTTACTTAAATAAATAAGAAAGCGTCGTTCAGTACAGTGCTACTGCATGATTTTTTTCATTTGTTCATGCAGATATTGTTCGTTTTTTAATTGAGCTGTATGAATGACAACATGAAAACAACTTTCATAAAAACTGCTAATGATGCCGCCAAAAATGTTTCACGCTTCATCGAAATGTAATTGCCTATTAAAAATGGCACACGTTTGAGCGCAGATTTCAGCACAAAGTCCGTTTAAAGAAGATGGTTTTAAAGAATACTGCAACCTATTTCAATCGCTGAAAAGGGTAGAACCATGGAAAGCTATTTAGTTCATTTCCCGTTTTCGAGTGAAGCCTATACAGCTTATACAAACTCAGTACGCGCGCGCGCGCGCGCGCGCGCGCGTGTGTGTGTGTGTGTGTGTGTGTGTGTGTGCGTGTGCGTGTGCGTGTGCGTGTGTGTGTGTGTGTGTGTGTGTGTGTGTGTGTGTGTGCGCGCGCGCGTTTACTTTATCTACAAAAATGTCTCATGCAGAGTTGGTATAGGGCTCCCATATATTTTGATACCAGTTAGGCAACTGCCACAGGCCAAATTTTGTGCAGAGAAACACAACAACGAATGACGAAAACGGAGAACATAGCAAATGCACTAACTTTCTACAAAACTGTTTATTTCGCCCGAATCACGAATATATGCTCACACGCTGCACCCAAATGTAATGCGCAGAGAAGTACCATATTTCGTCATTCTTATTTTAAGAAAACATGCGCAAGCACTGCACAAAAGGTGCGCTCATCAAGGTCGTAGTTCCAACGTTGATCCTGCACGAAACAGGACAGCTGTGGTGCCGTAGATACACAAAATCTCTCATAACATAAAACGAGCCGTGTCACGTGCTGATGCGTAGGTAGTCTTCTCCGCCCATTGGAGCCTAATTAAATTTGAAGACTCAGCAATCAAGCTCTTCAGAAACAGTCTGCTTGCAAGATAAGGAAACCTAGTTTCTTGACTGTAGAGAGGTTTACCAGCTTCCACTTTCTAGAAAAAAAAACAACACGTCGCATAGATGCATGGTGTGCTGTTGACAGGTTATGCGAGCGCTGCAACATTGCAGACAAGCGTAACAAGCGGTGGCTCATGGTGCTCTGCAGAGTTCGTTGGTGCGCCTGACTTTGTGAAAATTGACCAACTATAAAAAAGGCCCGGTCTGAGTTGAAGGCGAAGCACAGTCACAGCGAAAGCTAAAAGAATGCCTTTTAAGAGCCTTTTGAAAACACTCAATGGCTAACTGCTGCAAGCACTCTTGCTTGATGCCCACTAGGGCATTAAAAACAAGCTTCTGGGTAGTAGGCGGGCATTCGCTTTGCTATTTTTCGTCATTCTTCTGAGAAGCACAGTATCCGCAAAACACTTGCAAGAAATTTTGTGCGAATTTGTGCGAATTTGTGCGAAATTGTGCGAATTTTGACGACGATTAGGAATTGGTGATTACGCGCCATAGTTAATAGGGGACCGAGAACAAGCTTTTGTAATGGGTTGGAGCATTGGACCATCAAATCGTTATGCTGGTCACGTTGTGCGATGACTGGTTGTTCTCTCGCTGTTTTAAAACGCTTTATAAGTCGTACTAACGCGATTGCTTTCCCGACATCAAGCCTGCCTAAGGCAAGTTTGCCATCAAGTCACAAGCACCAGCGTAGCTCAATGGAAGTATACTGGGCTGGAACCCTGAGGATCCTGGTTTGAGCCCAACAGTGTCCTTATTGCTAGTTTTTTTTCTAGGTTAACGAACACCGGTGGCAACGGCGGCGGCGGCGGTGGCGGACATTTGCGCGTGACCCAAGTTGTGATCTCATAACAGCTTTCGCTGTAAAACTAACCAGACTAGTACAAAAACCCGTAAAAATGGCAAAGTATGATAGCGATTAGGCAAGCCCGCAGTCACTGTTCCTGTCGGATGAAGAATTGTATTTTGTGAGCGTGCACCCGCAGTCCGCCTCGGTGTAACCATGGGGGCGCTGCTCTGGTGCTGACCCAAAGGTCACAGGTTCTGCCCCAGTGGTGGCAGTCGCATTCAATGGAGGTGAAATCGTGAAGACCCGCGTTCTGTGTAGTGTCAGGCCACGTTAAAGAACACGAGATAGTCAAAATATTGGGAGCCCTCCAGTATGGAATCTTTCATATTCAAATCATGATTCCCGGTTACTTTCCTTTTTCGCTCAGTCCATTTTCCCTACTTTTTCCGTGTCCGCTTCCCCAGTACAGGGTAGTAAACCAGATACCTGCTTTTCGGTTAACCTGCACGCCTTTCTACATAATATATATATATATATATATATATACATAACAGACAATATTGCAAAGGAAAGTATAGGAGCACACCAAATTCTAATGTAAATTTGAAAAAATAAAAGTGCGTGCAAATATTTTATCTTTTCACCCACTTTTCTTTTTTTCCAGTCACAATAGAATTAGGTCGAATAACTTCCCTTATATTTTACTTGGCAACATTCCTGTTAAATCTCTTCAATGTTGTGTCAAACACGACAAAACGAGCCCTTACATTCACACTTCTTTCCTGAAAAAACTATATATATATATATATATATATATATATATATATATATATATATATATATTGTTAAGCGGTTTATTGGCGCACACTCAGCGATGATTCACGACAGCGACAGTCAACGGGGATCGACTCTATGCAAGAGCTGCTCTTCTTCTCACGAAAAGGGCGACCCACTAGAAGGCGCTGAAGAGGACGACCACTGTTCAAAGGCTTTACCACAACTACCCCGGGTACGAAAAGGGGGCCGCATGGTGACCTAACAGCTGGTTACAATGAGCAGGTCATGGTAGGCCTTGAGGCTCTCCACGTTAACAATGTCGCGTCCTCGACGACGCATGTCCGAAGATGGCTCGATGAGTTCAATCAAGTAGTTGACTGGGGAAGTGCATTTGACGACACGGTAGGGGCCTTCGTATTTGGGCAATAGCTTTGAAGATAGGCTAGTTGCAATAGTACGGATTGAGAGCCAGACGAGCGCTCCAGAGAGGAACGTGGGCGCAGTAGTGCTGGCGTCAGCGCGAATGCTTTTTTGCCGCTCTTGATCATGCGCAGTAAAGGTCTTTGCAAGCTCTCGACACTCTTCAGCAAGCTTGGCTATAGCAGAAATAGGTGCCCACTCAGACGGATCTGGCCTGTAAGGAAATATTGTGTCGATGGTGTGTGACGGGTGCCTTCCATATAAAAAAACAAAGGTGAAAAGCCAGTAGTGCTCTGAGGGGCAGTATTATATGCGTAGGTGACGAAGGGTAGAATGGAATCCCAATTTGTGTGATCGGTGGCGACGTACTTGGAGAGCATGTCGCCGAGCGTAGGGTTGAAGCGTTCGGTGAGGCCATTCGTCTGCGGGTGGTAAGCAGCAGTTTTACGGTGAACAACGTTGCACTCTTTGAGAATGGCTTCAACGACTTCAGACAGAAAGACACGGCGTCGGTCACTGAGAAGTTCCTGGGGTGGACCGTGTCGCAGAATGAATTGTTGGAGCAGAAAGGAGGCCACATCGCTCGCTGTAGCCGCGGGAAGAGCGGCCGTTTCGGCGTATCGCGTGAGGTGGTCCACAGCAACAATGGCCCAGCGGTTACCAGCCGACGTTAGTGGAAGTGGCCCATACAAATCGATGCCAACGTGCCCAAACAGCCTGGCAGAGCAAGGTAGAGGTTGCAGACCTACCGGCGACAGGTGCGTTGAAGTTTTGCGGCGCTGACATTCTATGCAGAAGCGAACAAATTTCTGCACGTAGCGGTACATGCCGCGCGAAAAGTACCATTGGCAAATGCGGTGGTAAGTCTTCGACACCCCGGAGTGCGCACATTGCGGATCAGAATGAAAGAATTCACATATGTCAGAGCGCAGACTGTGAGGTATGACTAGTAGCCACTGGTGGCCGTCACCGTTGAAATTGCGTCGGTGGAGGAGGTCGTCGCGAACGGTGAAACGGTGGGCTTGACGACGCAACGCGCGAGTGGATGGAGTGGATGGATCAGTCAGCAAGTCTATCAGTGAGGCAATCCATTGATCCTTGCGCTGTTCAGTAGCAATCGCATGAATGCTAATCGAAGAAATGGCAAGGTGAGAAACTGAGTTTTTGGCATTGTCGTCAGGCAAGGGAGAGCGCGACAGGGCGTCGGCGTCAGCATGTTGGCTTCCATTGCGCTACAGCACGCGGATGTCATAGTCTTGCAGGCGAAGTGCCCACCAGGCGAGACGGCCTGAGGGATCTTTCAATTTAACAGGCACGTGTGCCATTTCAGGTCACGCAGAAGCTGTATCCATCATGCACTCAAAGGTGCCGGGCGCATTGTACAGCCCAAACGGCATAACGTTGAACTCGTACAAGCCGTCGGGGGTGACAAAAGCGGTCTTCGGTCGAGCGTCCTCAGCCATAGGTATTTGCCAGTACCCTGAGCGCAAATCGAGGGATGAAAAGAATTCTGCTCTTTGCAGGCTTTCAATCGCGTCATGTACCCGCGGTAGTGGATACACGTCCTTACGAGTGATCTTGTTGAGGCGTCGGTAGTCCACGCAGAACCGCACAGAACCGTTCTTCTTCGTGACGAGAACGACAGGAGATGCCCAGGGGCTGCTAGAGGGGCGAATAACATCGCGGCGAAGCATGTCGTCGACTTGCTCGTTGATTACACGGCGTTCTGTGGGAGATACGCGATATGGACGTTGCCTCAGCGGTGGCTGTGCGCCTGTGTCGATGCGATGCGTAACGGTGAATGGGCGGCCGAGAGAAGGTTGAGCGACATCAAAAAAGAGCGGAATTTTTCCAACAGGCCCAAAAGCTGGGAACGCTGGCCCTGCGCAAGGTCGTTGGGTATGCAGGGACCGAATATATCATCGGACGATGAAGCAGATGTCGAAACAGCACCAAGCGTACAAGAACTTGAGCAGTGCATGCCATCGGGTTGATCCATAACTTGCGCGTCTTCGATGGGTTCCACGCTGCCGAGACATTTCCCTCGCACCAACGTAACGCTGTACGGAGACGAGTTCACAACAACAATAGTGGTGCTACCGTGAGTGAGTTGCACGGTCGCGAAAGGAACTATCAAGCTTTATCTCATGAAAACACGATGAGATTGAGTGCAGCGGTGTCAGAAAGGCTTGCGCAGTAGAGCGACACCGTAACGGACGAGTTTGCAAGCACTTGAGTGTGGTCTCTGACGAGTAACTTGCTTGCAGCGGATGGACTGTCGGCCGGCGTCAAAGAAGAGAATGGCGTGAGTTCTATTTCTGCTGGTGCGCAATGAATGACGGCGTCGTGGCGGGAGAAAAAATCCTATCCTAGGATGACGTCGTGAGAGCATGAAGAAATTATGATGAATTCCACCGCATACATCACGTCCTGAATCATAAGGCGGGTTGTGCACATCTTTGTAGGGTGCATGCTTTGGGCTCTGGCTGTACGGAGGGAGAGCCCGCAAAGCGGCGTGGTCACTTTGCGCAGTAATCGGCTAAGTTTTTCGTCCATCACGGATACGGCGGCTCCAGTATCTACAAGGGCAGGTGCACGAACGCCATTCACAAGCACGTCTATCACCTTCGACGGGCTTTCCTGAGGGCTTCCGCAGTTCGACAGCGTCACAGCCCTTGCCTCGTGGACTGCGACGACTAGTTTTCCTGGTCGCCACCGAGTGGACGTGACCGCATTGGCGAAAGTGAGCGACGTCGTGGCGATGGTGAATGGCGGGTAGACGGAACGGGGCGGGACGACGGTGACATAGGCGGAGGTTGGTCATAAGAGCGGCTTGACTGGCTGGAAAAGTTGGAGGCGACCTGCGGTTGCTGCACACGGTTGCAATAGCGTGCTACATGACCAACGCGACCACAAGCAAAGCAGATGGGGCGATTGTCAGCAGTGCGCCATTCGTTTGCGGGTCGCATCCAGTCGCAGAACGCGATTGGCAAGCCGGCTGCTGATATGAGTGCATGGTAGGCGGCACTCGGGGCACGTGGGTGACGCCGGCGTGTGCAGGTGAGACAGTTTCTCCAAAGGTCTGGGGCCTCGTGACGGTTTCGGTGCAATGTAGGGGAACAGTGACAGAAATCGGTGGGGGCGGCCTGGCAACAACTTGGGCGTAGCTGAGTGGCACAGATGCAGGAGGCGGCTGGTGGTATTCAGGGACGACCTCCGCGATTTCCTGCTGAATGGCTTGGCGGAGCGGAGCTAGAAGTGTACTTGATCGCTGTTGAGCATGTTGTGGGGAAGCAAAACCAGTAGGGAGACCTGGCGGGCAACTTCCTCACGCACGAACGACTTGATTTCGGCGAGCAAGTTTGCGTGGTCAGGAACTGCTGACGAGGCCGAGAGATCAGCATCACGTGGTGGCGGTGGACGGGTCATCAAGCGCTGCCGCCGCAGCTCGTCGTAACTTTGGCATAACGTGATGACTTCTGCCACAGTGCGGGGGTTCTTTGCCAGGAGCATGGTGAAGGCATCGTCGGCCATGCCTTTTAGAACATGCGTGATTTTGTCAGCCTATGACATGTTCAGGTCGAGATGGTGAATGACTTTCTTGCACAAGTCAAGGATGTCCTCGATATAACTTGTGAAGGACTCGCCGGTCTGCTGGGCTCATTCACGTAAACGCTGTTCAGCTTGCAGCTTACGAACGGCCGGGTGGCCGAACACGTCGACGACAGCGGTTTTAAAAGCGGACCATGTCGGGAAATCAGATGCGTGGTTGTCGTACCACATGTCGGCCACACCCGCAAGATAGAAAAACAGATTGCCGAGTTTACCTGCCTCGTCCCAATGGTTGGGAACGCTCACGCGTTCGTATATGATCAGCCAGTCCTCGACGTCAGTGCCATTCGCACTGGTGAAGACAGGAGGGTCGCAGATGCGGGGGACACCGGCACATGGCGTCGTCGTAGGAGGAAGCGTTTGCTGGGCGGCGTCTTGGTGCATGGTTGGAGGCACGGTACGGGATCGAAGCTCCAAGGGCATCGAATGCGGACCGAAGGTGTTTGATGGGCACAGCACTCTCAAAGCTCTCCACCAAATTGTTAAGCGGTTTATTGGCGGACACTCAGCGATGATTCACGACAGCGACAGTCAATGCGGGGATCGACTCTCTGCACGAGCTGCTCTTCTTCTTATGAAAAGGGCGACCCACTAAAAGGCGCTGAAGAGGACGACTCACTGTTCAAGGGCTTTACCACAATATATATATGTCATGCGCAAATTTTTTTTCCTCGTTTGCGCGTATAGTTATCTGTTAATCTCTTTTCTATTCGTTATTTTATTCTACTGCCCTCTAATTATACTCTGTGCAAATCTTCCTTTACAATGTATTGAATTGTACTATTGTACTATATACCCCCTCAACCTATGCGTCTTACATATATATATATATATATATATATATCAGAAAAAGAGGTTTGTACCTAAGGGCTCGTTTTTTCATGTTTGGACACAATAATAAAGAGATCTAACCGACCATAATGCCAAGGAATGTATAGGCAAAGTTAATAGAACAAATATAATGTAAATAGGAAGAAAGAAAAGTGGGTGAAAAAATAACCAGCCGTGAGCAGGAATCGAACCTATGACCTTCGGATAACGCGTTCGATGCTCTAACACTGAGCTATCACAGCGGCTTTCCCTAACTCCCTTTTTTGGGGTTTATATGTGAATTTAAACGTGGGAGTGTCAGTCAGCGCCATTTGTAGCCAACCGGCGAGTGAGGAACACCATTTTATAAGCCTGTGTGGCGTCACGTAGCACGTGAGCTTATTGCGAGTGGGCAGCTGACCAATAGTCCCTCGTATACAACCTAATGACACCAATTCTGCCAGTACGAAACCCTCGTTAATGAATAAGGGAACGAGGTGTATACCTAAGGGCTCGTTGTTCTGTGTTTGGACTCAATAATCATGAGATCTAACAGAATATAATGCCAAAGAACTTCTTAATCTCATCTCCCCTTAACCCGCGTGCTTGCTCTAGGAATCCAGAATGTTACCCTTAATTACCAGTGGTTATCCTGTCTACGCGCTACATGCCCAGCCCATGTCCATTCCCTCTTCTTGTTTCAACTTTGATATCCTTAACTCCAGTTTGTTCCCTGATTCTACTATGCTCTCTTCTTGTATCTTAGAGGTACATCTACCATTTTAGATGCGGAAGCATCTTATACTCGTGCCTTGTAGTGCGCTGTCCGCGCCGTCCGCGCCGTCCGCACCGTTTCTCGAACATTCGACAGCTGACACGCGCGCATGCGCCGTCGCGCCGTCGCCCACCATCTGTGCCGCGCGCGCTTCTCCTTCGAGAACATTCGACAGCTGACAGCGCATGCGCCGTCGCGCCGTCGCCATCTGTGCCGCGCGCGCGCTTCTCCTTCGAGAACATTCAACAGCTGACAGTGCATGCGCCGTCGCGCTGTATATATACTCAAGGTCGGCGCTCGCTCGCTCAGTTGCCGCTCGTCGGTTAGTTTGTACGGCGCGTCGACGTCCAAGGTCGCGGTGAAATTAATTCCAACGAATCCACAAACACAATGATCGACGTCCCTTCGACCAGCGCCGTCCTTTCGCATACGTGTGTACGTGTTCACTCATTTAACACCCCCTCCTACAACCACGTTAACCAATTTAGCCATCGACCCAAGTAAGTCGCAATTTAACACCCCATTTCACAACCACGTTAACCAATTTAGCCATCGACCCAAGTAAGTCGCACTTTAACACCCCGTTAACCAATTATATGCGCCGCATCCTCCTCAGTGTTCCCCCGAGGGAAGCTGTGGGCAATTTTTTTGTTTCCATTGCTCGCAGCTTTGTCCTCAATTGAAGCTGAACCCTCTTTGTAGGTTTCCAGGTTTCATCTCCGTAGCTGACTACCGGCAAGACACAGCTGTTGTATACTTTCATCTTGAGGGTTAGTGGCAGATCTCCTGTTAGGATTTGAGAGTGCTTGCGAAATATGCTCCATCCCATTCATAGTCTTCTAGTTACTTCATTCACGTGGTTCGGCTCCACGGTTATTACCTGTCCTAAGTAGATATAGTCTTTTCCATTTTGAAGTGCACTATTACCTATCTCAAAGCACTGCTATCTTTCGAGCTTGTTGTACAGTACTTCCATTTTTCTGTAGATTTATTTTAGGACCCATCTTTCTGCTCTGCTTGTCTAACTCCGTAATCATGAGTTGCAATCCGTCCCCTGAACTACTCAGCAACGCAACAATGTCATATATATATATATATATATATATATATATATATATATATATATATATATTCACCCACGTTTCTTTCTTTTTATTTACATTACATTGGTTCTATTACCTTTCCCTATACATTCCTTGGCATCATTGTCTGTTAGATCTCATTATTATTTTATCAAAACACAGAAAAACGAGCCTTTAGGTTTACACTTCTATGCCTTATTCATTAACGAGGCTCTCGTACTGGCAGACTTTGTGCCATTAGTTTGGTTTTGAGGGTCTATTGGTCAGCTGCCAGCTCGTAATAAGTTCACGTGCTACGTGATGCCATACAGGCGCATAAAAGAGTGTGCCACAATCGCCGCCATGGCTACTCGAGGCGCTGATTGACACTCCCACACATATACACCCAATAAAGTGGCTGGGGGGGATAGCTGCGGCGATAGCTCAGTGATAGACCACCGAACCCGTTATTCAAAGGTAGTTGGTTTGATTTCTGCTCACGGCAAGTTATTTTTGAACCCACTTTTGTTTCGTCCTATTTACATTACATTGGTTCTTATAACTTTACCAATACATTCATTGGCATTAGTGTCTGTCTGTGAGATCTCATTATTATTGTGTCAAAACACGGAAAAACGAGCCCTTATGTATACACTCCTTTATTCCTAATCATATATATATATATATATATATATATATATATATATATATATAGATATGATTAGGAATAAAGGAGCACACTTACGAAAATTTGATAATTGTTCACTCTACGTTTCGGCCGTGGCACAGCCTTTGTCAGGATTAACCTGACGAAGGCCATGCAATTCAATCACGGCCGTGCGAAGGCCGCGATTGTTCAATCCTGACGAAGGCCATGCCACAGCCGAAACGTAGAGTAAACAATTATCAAATTTTCGTAAGTGTGCTCCTTTATTCCTAATTATATTTGCACCGGACCCACAGAACTTCTTTTTTTGATATATATATATATATATATATATATATATATATATGAAACCACACATCGAAATTATTGAACAAGCAGTATTTCGGAGATCTGCGTCGCATATCTCGCGCGACAGGTCATGATCGAAAAAAAAACCCTTTCTCTGTGCATCTCTTGGAAAAATGAGAATGACAAAGCATGTACTTGACTACGCATGACATTTGGGCATAGCATGTTAGCATCCCTACGTTATGTATGGTGCTTTGGTTGACGTTTGTCTCCATCCCTTCTTCTCCTTCTGTTTCTCTACGTTGAATGTTGCCTAACGTCTTAACAACAAGACCAGATTTTCTCTCTTGTCCGCAGGGGTTGATTGTATTGTGTACTGTAAAACCTGAAATGACTGGAGCACTTTCCGCAGGCGGCACCCAGCCAAATCAATAAGCGTAAAAAAAGTATCGCCCCCACACACACACTACAATTCAGGACTTATACCGAGAGAGTAACAAAGCAGTCCTACAATTTAATACGATCAAGACACAAATTGGGCTGAATATAATGGTGAAAACATAGGTGTACACAATTAGGAACAATTCATTGGAGTGTAAACATGTATATGCATAGCTAGGACACTTATACAACAGGACAGCCTATTGAAGAAAAAAATTTATTATTAACGAATAAAAATAGGCAAGTGCATTTGGCAGCTACTTCCAAAGAATAGGAAGAAGTCAGCCAATGTCATTTAGGTGAAATGCATGCAATCACTGCGTGCTGTCATCTTTAAAACTTGGGCCTGGAACACTAAGGCAAAAACAAAAGCAAAACAAAGACGAGAAGTTCAGTACTTGGCAGGGAGCGATGGAACGAAAAAATGATAGCAGTACATCAAGCGAGTGAACGCGGCTGAGTGGGTCAGGAGAAAATCAGGCAATGGAGGCAGCCAAGTAACATCAAGGTAAAAAAATTGCATCTGGGGTGTTCAGAAAATACGTAGCCGGTGGAGAGTACGAAATACGGTAACATGTGGACAATAACACCCACTGTGTGGTAACCACTGGACGGTAAGCGCAGCCGAGAAAGGGAGAGAATTAGTGTGAGAAAATTGACGTTTTTAGGTATAAAATAAAAATAGCTCACCCTGGATAGGGCGAAATAGAAGCTATTGTGTGGGTCTTCATATCCTCCAGTACAGTCAAACAGGTTTATAGTGAGGGTTATAATAATAGGTGACGACGTCCTACACGACAGTAGCAAGGTCACACATTAATGCAGCCTCACGAGGCCCAACTGAGACAGGCCGCCTGACAAACCATGATGATGATTACAACTGTTTGTATGTACAGATTAAAATAACACGCTCAGTGTCAGCACCCACACTGTCTTCCCCCATTCATGAAAGTGGTCAGCAAATGAGCAATTTGAACAAATTAGCAATTAGCAGTCAGCAATAACCTGGGATCGGTCCTCACTTGGACCCGGAAGTGTCCTTTTTTTCAATATATTGGCACCTTTCTATATTCTTCTGTCATGGACAGGAATATGATATTTCACTGCTAACCAACGACGTGTAATGCCAACGCGGACGCCGATGTTTCCGAAAAACGAGGGCTTTAACGCTATCGCGTTGAGATAAGAGAAAATGACAGTCGGTCCAACAAACGGTTGTGCGGCAATGAAATCTTTTCAGCCTACCCAAAAGGTACCGTCATCAACAACTAATATGTGCTACAGATAATAGCCCATTCCCAATACTCATGACTGCTCTACTAAAAATGAAGCAGACAGTAGTTACCCCTGAGCTAGGGAACGGGAAAGCCAACGGCATGACTTCGAGAAAATCACTTCGAGAAAACCCGAAATGATTGCAGGCGCAATCTCAACGACGACCTTTCCGTAGATCTTCGAGAGGTGCGAATGCTTGGTTTCGGAGTGAGACTCTGTCCATCGAGTTTAGACGTCCGGCATGTGTCCGTGACCTTGTGCGGCTTACCCCTCTTCTGGGTATGTCTCGCTTTTATCGAACATTGTTTAAAGTTTGTATTCTACTGTATCTTCCCTAACTTTTCGCTTTCATGATTGTGCTTCATGTCCATTTCAGCAAATTAAATTGTGATTTGGAGTGTGTCTTTCATCATGCCCAGTGTCTCAAAAATATTGTTTGTTGATTACAGGACAATAACCCACAACACGACAAGAGGAGGAGCACCTGATGAAGTGACTGTCGTTAGTTCAAGTGTTAATTCATTTCAACTACTTGCCAAAAACATAAAACTAGAGGCTTTAAAGCTTTCACAAGATCCGTTTTGCAATTTCGTTGTATAGTCGCTTTCCAGAAACAAATAATACTTTAGGGAGGTGGTGTGTGACGGATTATTTTAAATTCTCTTCCACGCAAGTGATCGGATACCGGTTACTCAAAGCTTTTACACTCTTTTTTTCATTCACATTGTAGATCAGCCACTAAAAATTGAGAACTCTCATGCCAGTACTCTTTTAGGAGGACGGAACGCGGCATACTGAGCTCACTGCCTTCATTCACACGTACTAACATTTCGAAATGTTGTTCTGACAACGGAGTTGTGAAAAGACCGAGTGGTTTAAGCAGTTCTTTTTTTGCGCCTTGACGCAGTCAGATTACATAGAAGCTGTGACCTCGCCAAGATAAATATTTGGGCTTGTTGCTTCATATTTGCTTTAAAACAGCACCAGTTATATCTATAGATTACAGGATGAGAAACTACAACTACACAGGGCAAAATGTCAACTGAATATTCATTGAGTAGTTACGCAAAAGGAATATTGGCTGCACTTAAATAAGAGAAGACAGATAATGGCGATAGGTATCGCCGCACACGCCTATTACTTTTTCAGCAGAATAAAAGAACAAAATATCATGTTTCTCTTCATTTATTGATCGATATGTGGGGTTTAACGTCCCAAAACCACCATATGACTATGAGAGACGCCGTGCTGGAGGCACAGTTTTGGGCACAGTTTCGTCCAAATAAAAACAAAAACGTGGCATATTCACGGAGTGAATAATCATGAGCGGGGCGAAGCGTCCATCAGTCCGTCCATGCTTCCATCCATCCGTTCTTTTTAGCTTTCGTCCATCCATGCGTCCATCTATCCTTGCGGTGCGGCTGTTTGTCCATCTGTCCTTTCACTGCTAACCAACGGTGGTCTGTAAGTCCAACTGTCAGCATCTATGTCCGTCCACGCGTTCTTCCGTACATCCGATCAACTGTCTTTTTGTCCATCTGCGCATATGTCTGTCTGTCTCTGGCTGTCTGTCTGTTCATTCGTCCATCCGTCCGACCATTCGTCCGTCCATCCGAACATTCATTCGTTCATCTACTGAGCACTACAAGTACAGCCATGTCGCATCCCTTCATCATATTGTCGTGGTTCACCGTAAGCAGACCACCGAGACGTTGAGTTCAGGAACCGACCACGTGTGTTTTTATGCCGGAGCCAAGAGCATAGGACATAAACAAAAGCACGTGGTATTCTTCAGTCTTCCTTTTTCACGAGATCGTTGGCGCGCAAATTCTTCGTTCCCTGTCTATTTCGAGCGCGGCATTTGCTTCCCTTTAAAGAGTATCGTCCCGATCCTATAGCTGAGCCTGTCATTCGCGCATAAAGTCACTTTGTACAAGCGACGGTGCTTCGCAGAGTCACTCGCTGACGAATGGCTTAATGCGCACTACGTGCACAAGTTCAGGTCGGTGCTGGCGACACCTTGTACAGTTTGGACTATATGGGTCGACTTCGTAGGTAACGTCACTTAGTCATCGCAGCACTCGATAAGGTCCGAAGTATCTTCTGAGCAACTTTTTGGATAGTCCCCATCTTGTACAGGCGTTCACACCTATACTCTGTCCCCGGTTTTGTACGTTACAGGTGTATGACGTAGGTGATAGTGACCTGCGTCGTACTCTTGCTGTTGGTATATTCGGAGACGTGCGAGCTGCTAGGCTTCCTTTGCGCATTGAGTGAACGCGTCAGTACTTGTTTCGTTGTCATTGTATTTGTGTTGCAGCATCGCGTGCAACATCGTCCATACTTATGTCCATTAACAAGGCTGAATGGGATCATCCGTGTGGTTTCTTGTTTAGCAGTATTGTATGCAAATGTTATGTAAGGGAGAATCTCGTCCCAATTTTTGTGCTCGATGTCCGCATACATTGAAAGCATGTCTTCCAGAGTTTTGTTGAGCCGATCGGTCAACCCGTTCGTTTCTGGATGGTAGTCTGTCGACTTACGATAAATAGTATCACTGAGCACCTTGACGTGATCTAAAAGTGCGGCCATGAATGGGGTTCCGCGATCTGTTATAACGATTTACGGTGCACCGTGTCTCAGCAGAATGTTCTCTACGAAAAATCAAGCCACCTCTTCAGCTATGCCTCTCTGGATGGCTTTTGTCTCGGCGTAGCGAGTAAGGTAGTCGGTCGCCACTATAACCTAGTTGTTACCAGCAATAGAGGTGGGAAGTGGGCCCAAAAGGTTTATTCCAATCTGGTCAAATGGCGTTGTTGAGATCTGGACAGGGTGTAGCAAACCGGCTGGTTTTGTCGGAGGTAACTTGCGCCGCTGGCAATCGAGGCAGGTTTGAACATGGTGCTTCACGGCAGCGGTGAGTCTAGGCCATTGATACCTCTGTCGAACTGTGCCCAGTGTGCGCGTGTAGCCTGAATGTCCAGATGTGACCCCGTTGTGGCACGCTTGCAACACCGCAAAATGAAGAGTGGTAGGGACTACAAGCAGGTAGGTCGACCCGTCTGGCGAGAAGTTCATTTTGTAAAGGACATTGTTTCGCAGACAGAACGACGATAGTCCTCTTGCAAATGCTTTGGGCGCGTTCAGACCTCGTCCTTCTAAATAACTAGTCGAGCCAAGTAGCTCAAGATCGTCATGCTGGTGATCTGCGATGGTTGACGGGTCGAGTATTCCCACGAATGCTTTATCTTCCTCAAGGAAATCAGCCGACTCTATTGGTGATCGAGACAGGCAGTCGGCGCCCGTGTGTCGTTTTCCCGACTTGTACACCATCGTTGTAACAACTTCCTGTAGTCTAAGGCTCCAACGTGCCAACCGCCCGGAAGGTTCTTTCAGAGTTATCAACCAACACAACGAATGCTGGTCACTGATAACCTTGAATGGGCGGCCGTACAAGTGTGGGCAAAATTTCATAACTGCCCACATCACGGCGAATTCCTGCCCACATCACAGCGAGGCATTCCTTTCCTTTCCAGTGGTCGAGTAATCTGCTTCTGTGCGTGACAGAGTTCTGCTTGCGTAAGCGAACAGTTTTTCCTCGTAGTTCTGGCACTGCACAAGCTTAGCTCTGAGGCCAAACTTGCTGGCATATTTGGGGCACTGTAGGGGCTGCTCTTTAAAATGGGCAAGCACGGGGGTCATGTGTACACATAGCCGCAAGTCAGTAAAAGCAGCTTCCTGTTTGTTGCCCCAAACAAGTGCAACATCATCCCTCGTGAGACGAGTTAAAGGCGACACAATGCGCGCGAAACTGGAATAAACCGCTGATAATATGCACAGAGACCCAGAAAACGCCTGAATGCCTTTTTATCTGATGGTGTTGAAAATGTTACGGCGGCAACTTTCTCGGGGTCGGGACGAACTCTTGTGTAACTGAAGACATGGCCAAGAAACTGTATTTCCTCAAAGCAGAAGTGACACTTCTCCGGCTTGAGCGTCAGGCCTGTGGCCCTTATGGCCTGCAAGACCCCCTGCAATCGTTCAAGGTGTTCGTCAAACGTTGAGGAAAATACAATGACATCGTCAAGCTATACTAAGCAGGTTCTCTATTTAAGCCCAGAGAGCAAGGCATCCATAAGACGCTGAAAAGTAGCAGGTGCGGAGCACAAGTCAAATGGTAATACCTTAAATTCGTACAGTACGTCTGGCGTCACGAAAGTGGTTTTTTCACGATCCCTGGGGTCGACTTCCATTTGCCAACATCCACTCTTTAGGTCCATGGAAGCGGAGTAACGTGCGTTTCGAAGCCTGTCGATCGAATCATTTATGCGGGGAGGCGGTTACACGTCTTTGTTGTAACCTGATTTAGCTTTCGATAGTCCACACAGAAACGCAGGCTGCCGTCCTTTTTCTTGAGTACAAAAACGAGTGATGCCCAAGGGCTTTTTGCCGGTTGATTCACGTCGTCTTCAAGCACTTTTGTTACCTGCTGTTCTATCGCTTTTCGTTGTTTTGAAGCCACACGGCACGAATTTTGATGAATTCGTCTAGCGGTTTTCTCTGTGATGACTCGGTGCTTGTTCAAGAACGTCAGGCAAACTTTCGAGGTCGACGCAAAACAGTCGTGGAACTCGGCTAGCAGCCAAAGCAGGCGTTCTCGCTGGTGCTGAGGTAAAGTAGGGCTGACGTCAAGGTTACGTGTTAGGTCATGTGGGTCTTGTGCAGGCGTTGCCTCGAGTGCTAAGAAGCAGTCACAAACATCTGCTATCTCATCAAAATATGCCAAAGTTGTGCCTTTCGGAGGGTGCCTTCGCTCGGAGGTGAAATTGGTCAACAGCAAGTTCGTTCAGCGGTTGGTGATATTGACTATTCCACATGCTCTGAAATCCCGTGAGTTGAAAAGCCGCGAGGTTAGTTGGTCGGTGATTCTTTCACCGTCGAACGGTACGTCACATGCTACTGAAACGAGGATACATGATCGAGGCGGCACAGCTATATTGTGGTCTTTGAGACGAAATGATTTGTTGTCCGGTGATGAAGAATCAACCAGACGAGCACTCTCGTGAAGTGGAACCACGCGGTCTAGGATATTGATTATTGCGCTAAGTTCCCTGAGAAAGTGTATTCCTATGATTGAATCTTTGCAGCCCTCTAGGAGAACGATGAAAGTCACGACAAGAGAAGAGTCTCCTATGCTAATTCTTGCTGTGCATCTCGCAGTAGGGAGCAGCAATTGACCACCCGCTCTTCTTATATGTGGTCCTGTCCACGGCGCTTTTACTTTTCTAAGACGACTGGCCAGCTTGTGACAATGTGAAAAAATCGGCATCCGTATTGACTAAGGCCTTCACTTGCTCTCCATCAATAATTACATTGAGGTCGGCGCTCACCATTTCGTCGTTGTTAATATTCGTTGGTGTGGAGTCGTTCTGTAGTTGCAGTACTGGGCACTTTTTATCGTCTTGTGGTTGGGAGTCGACCTTACCCCGAAAGGTTGCCGCCTCAAGTTTCCCCGGTAAGGGCTAAGCGACCTTGTTCCCTGAAGGTCAGCAGAATTACGTCGATTCAGTGACGATGTCCGAGCAAGGGATGGACAGCGTGACCTGTGGGCGGAGTTAGGCTGGCAATCGGGAAGTGACTCGTGCTAGGAGGGACACGTTTTTGGAGGTCCTGTAAAACCAGGGTCGTCATGACGAACAATGTAGTCGGCGTTGGCACAGCTCGACTGTCGTACCCTGGCCGAGACGGGTGAAGCGATGTGTCGCGGAACCAACAATAGCGAGCTACATGGATGGTGCCACCACAGTTAAAGCAAAGCGGGCGCCGATCGACAGTGCCCCAAGCATCCGTTCTGCGAAATTGTGGGCGTCCCATATCCTCTTGTGGTGGTGAGTAAGGCGCGGAAAGTGGTGGCTGGTGGCATGAAAATATGGGAGACACGGGCCGATGTCTGAAAGCCTCCTGCAAAGGTTGCGACGAAGGTGTGGCTGTAGGCGGCTGGTAGTATGGCGTAATAGGCGGGACAGGTGGTGGACGGTGGAGAGCGTCGGCGTAACTCATTTGACGCTGCTCGCGTCGAGATCAGTGGCTGAAAAAGCATGCCTAAGTTCGTCACAAACGACTGCGGCAACGGCAGTCACTGGCATATTCACTAGAGGAGTCCAAAGCTTCGGAATTTCTTCTCAAACAATATCTCTGATCAGGTCACGTAGGGAGCCCTGATTGTCCAGAGTAACTGAATCGGCGTTTATTCAGGTGGTAGTGAACGAGCGATCATACTGCCTCGATATTTGGTGCAGAGCACTCTTAATGGCAGTGGCTTTTCTCTTATAAAATCAGCCACGGTAGTTGGGGCATTGCGCGCAAATCCGGCGAACAGTTGTTCCTTCACGCTGCGCATAAGGTATGCAACTTCTTTTCCTCGGACATATTGGGATCAGCCCGACGACACAGGCGCGTCACGTCTTCAGCAAACCTTGCCTCAGTTTTGTTAGGTTTTTAAAGTCTTGACTCGAGCAACTGCTGAGCCCGCTATCGACGGTCGACGCTAGCAAAGATGTCAATCAGCTGCTGACGAAACTCATCCCATGTTGATATACGGCCTTCTCGATTCTCAAGCCACGTGTGAGTGCTCTCATCGAGAGTGAAGTACGTGCGGGTAAACCTTTGTTGAGCATTTCACTGGTTGATGTCAGCAACGCGTTCGTAATGCTCAAGCCAATCTTCAGCATCGTCTTGTGGGGCACACCTAAAGCGATCGGGTACAAGTGGCTGAAGAAGTGTTACTTGGGTTGGATAGAAAACGGGGCTGCCTTGTATCCTTTGGACAACTTGTGGCTGGCTGGCGAAGGCCATTGGCAGAGGTACGAAATGCCTGGTAGAATTTTCGTCCAAGGAGGTCAGCTCAGGAGAGAGGCCTACCAACTGCCGACTCAAGTGGTGCACTGGTGTCGTAACAGGTGGCTGCATGTCTGGACTTCATGAGCGGCTCCCAGATGGAGTGTAGAGCATCGGCAGACTCGCAGTCCAGCACCTCCACCAGTGTCGCAGTTGAACGTAAGCAGATCACCGAGACGTTCAGTCCGAAAACCGACAGCGTGTGTTTTTATACCGGAGCCAAGAGCAAAGGACATAAGCAAAAGCACATCGTCTTCTTCAGTGTCTCTTTTTCCTGAGACTGTTAATGCGCAAATCGTCTTCGTTGCCTGTCTATTTCTAGCGCGGCAATATATTCGTCATATACAAAAACCACCATGCCGCGGTGCTTTTAAAGACTAAACGAGAGGTGCCTACTACTACATACTATAAAAATGGGATGCACAGGCCATGGCGTAAGGAGTTTGCCACCTTCAACGAAGACTGCGGCCTTCGTCGACGTAACGACACCATGACAATGTGACAGAGTGTCACGAGGTCCCGTTTTGCAAGAGGAAAGTTATATTTTGAAAAAAAAACCTGACATTTTTTCTTTCAGACAGCATGACGAATAATACTCTAGCACAGGGTTCCCAGAGTCTATATTATCTTTAGTGTTTCAGCAACCTCTGTTGTAAATCTGTCAGCTGATTTTAACATGACCGTAATTTTTTCAAACTGACATGCGGAACCACAGTGCCTACAATGAAAATTCTGGGCGTCCCGATACTAATTTTGGAACGTTTAATTTCTGCTATTTTATACTGTCATTGCAGCATTCCCATGTTCGGCCAAACTATGATTATCTTCAAGCAAAAAGAATTGCACAAAACACATATTCAGGGGGTAAGAATATGTCGTGGCGCTTTTAGTGCGCACAGGTTTTCGAGTTCCACCATTAACTACCCGACAGAAAGTTCAAACGTTCCCCAACTGCTGCTAGATGCTGACCTGCTAGATAGGATGGTCGCAAGAAAGACAGGAAGATAAGATATGACACTTTGATGAAACATTAGATGTCAATCAAGTTCTTCAGCCCAAGAAAATGTTCTAAACGATCCAGTGAAGCGTAATTAGCTTTGACTTGCTTTGATTATATAAAACAAGCCTAATAATGCAGGATTTTGAAGCATTCACGTGTTATTTCATTACTTGTATCATTGTTTTGCATTTGCACAACTTTTTGTCGACTTAGGTATATCACATGAGAGTAAATGAATAAATTGGGCGACTTCATGCGTCCACACAGCATTATAGTTCAGTTTATATAAGTGCACTGGAATGGCACTCTGCGTGCTTGTTCTGCAGAACGACTTGTTGGCCAAGTTAATGACTGCTATAAATCGTAGTGTAGCGCAAGAAAGTTGCTCTTAAGTTGTTATTGGTACTGTCTTATGTGTTGTAACATGTTTTTTGTGTTTGTTATTTCAGGGCATGCTAGTACCTCGCTTCTCTCACTGACGCTTTGGCAGTATCTCTCACATAGTGAGAGTACGCCTTCGAACGCGAAGCTTCGCACATTGCTAGGGTATTGTCCCATATAC
This sequence comes from Rhipicephalus annulatus, assembly GCA_013436015.1. NCBI lineage: Eukaryota > Metazoa > Arthropoda > Arachnida > Ixodida > Ixodidae > Rhipicephalus > Rhipicephalus annulatus. The sequence continues at coordinate 40,646 of WOVY01000263.1, forward strand.
AGCGATATTCAGCTTATGTGTGTTCTCCCATATCACGACAACATTTTTTGATAACAACTATAATTAAAAAAATAGATACTTATTTGGAGCCTCGGTTTCAATTTATGAAGTTTCTATTGACAGGTCATTTTAAAACCTTTACTATTCTGACATGTGTACATTATGCGTATACTGATGATTTCAGTGGAGTTAAAATTGGCGTTAACCTATCAAAAAATGGTGGTAAACAGAAAGATTTTGTTAAATAGAAATAAGAAAGCTTAGTAGAATAAAAGAAGAACGTTAAAGCAGTAATGTCACGCCTGACCGTGAGAAAAAACCAAAACTTGTGTTAAAATATTATCTCTGCTTTTACAGCCTAATACACCGTATGATTAAGAGAGACACCATGGTGGCAAGCTCCGAAAGTTGCCTGGTGTTCTTTAACGTGCACTGATATCACACAATATACGGGCCCCCGGCATATCACCTCCATTGAAATGTGGCCTCAGCGGGCGGAATCAATCCCGCCACGTTCGGTTTATCCGACAGGCCCACAATCATTGCTGCGCTGCTGTGGATTCAATGACCTTGGTACACATACACGGTCAATGGTATACACGCTATACAATGACTGTATTATACAGAGCCAATCCGGGTATGTGCCAAATATTGGGTACTATCGTCCCACTGATCACCATACGTATAGAGAGAGAGAGAGAGATAAAGATGCAAAGAAAGGCAGGGAGGTTAACCAGACGCACATCCGGTTTGATACCCTGCACTGGGGAAGGGATAAAGGGGAGAAAAGAGGTTGCAGAAAGATGAGAAGGTACACACAATCACGAGCACACTCGGGGAGCACACACAGTTTACAGGCGGTCGCTCAGGTTTGTTGACTTAAGGTAAAGTAGCAGTGCTTTAGTTGCTTTCTGCGCAACTGAGGCCGATGCCCAAGGTCCTAGTATCTTCTGCACACAAAATAGTCCGGGGTCAAGACGATTCAAAACCATCCGTAGCTGGCATCGCTGTGTGTCATAGCAAGCGCAGCTGCACAGGACGTGTTCGATGGTCTCTTCATCTCCGCAGTAGTCACATGTAGCAGTGTCTGCCATACCAATGCGAAAGGAGTACGCCTTTGTGAATGCAACGCCCAACCAAAGGCGGCATAAGAGTGTCGCATCGGAGCGGGAAAGGTGTGATGGTAGCTTTAGCTTGAGCGAAGGATCTAGTTCATAAAATTGACACCTTTGGAAGGTGGTAGACGACCAGAACGTGCGTGTGAGATCTTGAGCCAGCAGGTAAAGTTGTCTTGCTGCATCATTTCTTGATAGAGGAATCGGGACTACACGGATTTCTTCATGGGCTGAGCGGGCTACATCATCGGCTAATTGATTTCCGGTAATACCGATATGTCCAGGCAGCCATTGATATATAATATCATGCCCTCGTGCTAGAGCTTCGTGGTGGCAATGTCTTATTTCTTCTACCAGTTGGTCATGGCTCCTCCTACGCATGGTAGACTGCAAACTCTGAAGCGCTGCCTTCGAATCACAGAATATGACCCATTTTCCTGGACACTCTTGAACAAGATATTGTAAAGCAGCCCTTATAGCAGCAAGCTCTGATGCCGTAGACGTAGTCATATGCGACAACTTAAACTTGATTGTCATTTCTGCAGCCGGAATTACAGCGGCACCTCATGAGCTGCTGGATGAGACGGACCCATCAGTGTATATCTGCGTTCGGTCTAAGTATAACTCATGTAATAATAGCAGTGTTGCTTGCTTCAATGCTACTCTGAAGTGACTGCTTTTCTTTTTGATTCCCGGAATTTGTAGACGTACCTGCGCCTGGTCGAGGCACCACAAAGGGCATGCCGTTCTCGCAGCTGGCGTATATCCTGATGGAATGCTGTTTAGGTGCTTGGCTATGACGTCTGAAAACGTAGCACGTGGTCTTCCGGAAGGTAGAAGGGCCAAGTGGTGGTCGGGGACACGGCTAGCATGTCGAATGTGCGCTCTGAGGCAATCCACAACTATATATGTCCTGACCGGATGGTCTTTGGCAAGCATGATTGTGGCATAAGTAGAAGCGCATCGGGGCAGTCCTAGGCAGATACGCAGTGCCTGACCCTGCAAACTCTCCAATGAATGAGTATTCGATTTGCAAGTGTTAGTCAGCACCGGCAAGCTGTAGTGCAATAGACCCAGAAATAGGGCCCTGTACAGCTGTAGCATGGAGGCCACAGAAGTTCCCCATGCTTTACCGCACAAGAATTTCATGATATGCACAATAGATAGCAGTCTCTTCTTTAAGTACGCACAATGTGGGCTCCACGAAAAACCTCTGTCGATAATTATGCCCAGGAAACGATGCGTCCGTGCATATTTGACACTCTGCCCATTGATGTACACAGGGTATGACGTCATTGGTTTGCGTGTAAACGCCATCAACGCGCACTTCACAGTTGATATATTTAGGCCTTGTTTCTGAAGGTAGGCTGTTGTGAGGGTTGCTGCCCGCTGTATTCGTGCACGCACCTGAGGGCGAGTAACTGAAGCACTCCAGAGGCAAATATCATCGGCGTATATGGATAGGCACACCGACTTTGGCAGAACCTTCACCAGACCAATGAGGGCCACATTGAACAATGTGGGGCTTAAAACACCTCCCTGAGGTACTCCGCAGTAGGTGTAATGTTCAGCAGTTTTACCCTCATCTGTTTGCACAAAGAAACCCCTGCCAGTTATATAGTCTTTTATCCATTGAAACATTCGTCCACCAATGCCCATTGCTGCGAGAGAAGTGAGGATGGAATCGTGAGCTACATTATCATATGCACCCTTCACGTCAAGAAAGAGTGCCACTGATATGCGCTTGCGACTTTTTTCTTGTTGAACAAATGTCGATAAATCAATGACACAGTCAATAGAGGAGCGGCCCCGACGAAAGCCTGCCATGCAAGAAGGGTATTTGGTGTATCGTTCCAAGTACCACTCGAGACGAAATAGAACCATTCTTTCCATCACTTTTCCGAGGCAGCTTGCGAGGGCAATAGGGCGATACGCTGTCAAGTCCAATGGTGATTTTCCCTATTTCAAAAGTGGTATTAATTGACTTATTTTCCATTCTCGGGGAACACTGCCGCTAAGCCAGGAGTTGTTGAAGCATGTAAAAAGTTCTTTTCTAGCTTTTTGTCCAAGGTGTCCCAACGCACTATAAGTAATACCATCAGGACCTGGCGATGACATGCGCTTAGAAGCGACTAACGCACCTTCCAGTTCTTCCATGGGGAACGGAGTGTCCATTTCTGGTAATCGCGTCTCAGGAACGATCACGGCGTCGATGCTCTCATTCATAATATTCCCGGCAACTCTCGTGCAAAATTCTTCAGCCACCTCGAGTTCTGTTTTTTCATGATGGAGTGCCAAAGCTTTAAAAGGGTGCCGTTGTTGTGGAGAGGAGCGAAGACCACGAACTGTTCTCCAGATATATGACAGCGGTTTATGAGGGTCTAGAGATTCGCAGAATGCTTTCCAGCGTTCGCTCTCCAGTTTGTAAATGCGTCGTTGAATCTTTTTCTGGAGCCGCCTTGCTTCCCGCAGATCGTAAATTGATCTTGTGCGTCTGTATCGTCGTTCCGCACGCCTTCGTATAGCTCGTAATTTTTCCAGTTCGATGTCAAACTGTGTTACTTTAGACGAAAATGGTAATTTGCGTTTGGACGCTTGCATAGCTTTCACTATGGTATTTTCCAGGCTGCAGGCGAGGCCTTCTTGGCAAGCGTTCTCAACACGCAATGCAAACATCGACCAGTCAGTGCCAATTGCAACACCGGAAGAGAATTTTTTTATGATACCATCGATTGTCACGTAGGTGGGTATGTGATCACTCCCATGAGTCTCAATATCGCAAAACCACTTAACTTTGTGAGAGAAGCACCGTGACACCAATGTCAGGTCAAGGCAACTGCCATACGTGAGACCCCGCAGATATGTGGGGGTGCCATCGTTCATAATGGAAAGGTCGTAATCGGAAGCGAATGTAACAAGGTTCCGGCCCCTGGCATTCATCCTAGTGCTTCCCCAAAGCATGTGATGGGCATTGAAGTCACCGGTGATGATCCAAGGCCCATCGGTTCTCATTAGGATGTCTTTTAATCTGTCGCAGTCACATCGCGATGACGGAGATATATATCCACCAATAAGCGTGAACGAAACTGCATTCTTCTTCACACGAAGACACACGTACTGATTGTCGTCATTTGAACTTATTGGGTGCGAAAGATAAGTCAAGTCTGTGCGAATGTAAACAATTACTTTGCTTCGTTCTTCGCAAGCGGCTGAACAAAAAGCTTCATAACCGGACAATCT
>WOVY01000263.1:50000-260492 GCA_013436015.1 Rhipicephalus annulatus
TGTGCTAATTAAGAACTTCCTTTTTTTCAGAGTGCATACTATGGGTCAACAATGCATATAAGGACAACTACCCTCGTAAGTGCGTACGAAAATACAAGAAATTCTGCGATGGCGGAGTCTTGATCTACAACAAGCAGATTTGCTCTGAACAACAAGGTGCATAGAATACTACTAAATGAGACAGCTGCGCAGGTGGCATTACCATATTACCAAAGATGATTCAACGTATTATGCCACTGAATCACACACGTCCGCGAAGGGAGGAAAATAAATTTCACTGTGAATTCCTCTGCTGAATCTCAGTAAGTCAATCTTAGATCATCAATACATGGCTCTCTAGAGGTTGGTGGCTGTACGAGCGTGACTCAGCTCCCTATCGAAGAACAAGCTTGCGCCAAGCAGCGCAGCCTTCCAGGCATTAAAGCTTAATGGTGATTTATGTGGGAAGAATTACTGGATTTAATTTACACCCTCACGGTATAGGGCAAGATGGATTGGGCACTTACTCATGGTAGTGGGCAAGATGGGGTGTTCCTTAAACACAAAAGCGTAGATGACGCCCAAGCTTCACCTTCATGACAATATTGCACAATCTGGAAGTAAAACAAATAGACCAGAGGTGCACTATGGGGAATCGTGCACATCACCGGGTGTATACCCCTAGCCTGCTCAGGTTCTCGGTGCATGCCTCAGCCCTATCGTAAGGACACAAAGAACTGTGCCTTAGCATTGTCTGTTTTGAAGTATTATTGAATAAATACAGCAAGAACGGAGGTGAAGTGCCCACTGTACCACAATTATTTCTTTTTCAAATAAGGGAAGGGGCCACAACCCATGCGTAGGGCAACACGGGAACCTACGTGGCTGGTCACGTTGTTAATGGGTCTGGTGCTGATGACGACTGAATAAATATGTTTGAGCGTTTTGTTCCGACAAGGTATTTGAAACACGCACATGTTGCTCAAATCACACATCAAAACACCTGGCGGTATTCAATGCTTATGCCATGCAATATACGATGCGTTAAGCAGACTCCCTCTTCAAAATGACACTCAGATAGTGTCTTTCCTTTTCTTTTCCTTGCGAAGCAGTTTCAAGAAAGCACGTAGCCCTAAGACAGAACACCTGCTTGCCACGCATACAGTCTCGGTGCAATGCTCACTCACATCTAATCATTTTTAATGTTTGTTTTACTTTAGCCCGTTAGCGCGTTAAAACAGCCAGAATTACTACATTGCCCGGGGTGACGCATATCTTCAAGACCAATGCGCATGTGTGTGCTGATTGTTGCCACTATTTGATAGGCTCAGTGTCTGTTATTTTAATATGAGATGAGGCTGTGTTGTTTTTTTAATAAGCCATATATTACTTATATTGATTGAATAAGTGTAGCTGAGGTATCCTTCCCTTATGTCACAATATGTGTCAGCTTTTGGCACTTCCAAATTTTCCAGCATTAATACACAGAACAAAGATTTAAGATAACATCGATTATGTACAATGAAGATTATTTCGAAACATTTCGAGGTTACTAGATTCATACACTTGCGCGACCCTAATGTTAGGTCGCCACTCAGTAGCAGAGCACCCTCTGAGGCTTGTGTCCAATGTTGCTGAGTGCTGGCTTGCACAGTTCACTCAGAAAGCGACTCGGTCCACACAAGAGCACCAGAGTATCGTTGTTCGGCGGAGGAAGGTATTCAGCCATCATGCCAGCAGTCAGGGGGCCCGGCACGTACCCAGTAGCACCCTCACCTGCTGGCGGCTTGCTCAGTACGTGACAGAGGCTGCAGAACCATGGATGTAAAAGGTTCAGAATCGTGTGCGCAGCCCACCTGTACAACTATATCGTACTATTAATGAAGGAGGCTGATAACACAACGCTTACGACTGCTCACTATTATCGTCGCCAGTAAGTATTTGGGAAACTAATACTATATAGCGCCTTACGATCCAAAACTCCGATGTTGATATGAGAGAATTTTAGTAAAACATCATTTTGGCCTACATTGTACGCATAACTGAATTAAAATAACAGCTCGATCACAGAACAAGCATTACAGAGAAAAGATACGAAACGCACGTGTTCCGTGTTTGTACTGGTAATTACCATTCAGGGACCATAAGGCGGCGTTCACACTGAGCATTCCGGCCGCCGAAAGTGCTCCGAATCCGGTTCGGCGGTGACGAGTTCCGCCGAAAGGGCCCTCTCCGCGCCGATCGCTCTCGGACCGAATTTTGCGGCGTCTGCCGCCGAATCGGTCACCGCGGACCAATAGGAGCGCTAGTCAAGGAATTTTGAAAAATGGCGGCCAATCCCTACTCACTTGTTATGCCACAGTGCACGTAACTGAATGTTGAAACCAACGGGAGTTTAACATACTCTGCACCTACTTCGCCCCCGTATTTCGTGAAAGAGGTGACTGAGCTCGCTGTTGGCGTGTCCGAGCTTGTTGCGGTCTTGCAGAGCAAAACAAACCCACCAACGCCGCCGGCGTCAGTGGTTTTTCTGCTCTTCGTGCGTCACAAGACAGCCACTTGCCAGCAAAGTAAGCAGTACTGTCTTTTCTTGCTTCTTGCGTACGAGAATCGTCGAAGTATACACCACCGGATAGCGTAGTAGCGTTTGCAAGCCGCGACAACAACCGGGTGACAGCGCATCCATCTCGCGTTCGCCCCGTAGTAGATGGCATATTCGGCGGCGCGGGGCGCATCCAGTGCGAACGACGCTGCATTTTGGTGGCAGGGGAATTTCGGTCGCTGTAGAAAGCGAATGTTTCAGTGTGAACTAGGCATAAGAGATGCCGTAGTAAAAGGTTCCGGAAATCGCCACTATCTGCTGTTTAACGTGCACTTCCACTGCACAGTACACGAGCCTCTGGCATTTGGCCTCCGTCAAAATCGTATCGCCACGACTGGAAACAAACCCGCGACCGAGCACAATAGCCACTGTTCCACCAAGGTGGACATGTTTGGGACAAACTCAACGATTAAATAGTGCTAAGAAGTCTCCATAACGACCTGAATATTTTTATTTGATTTATTTAATTAATTATTTCGGATACCTGAGGGCAATCTCAGACACTATATATTCACACAATTAAGCATTGTCTTCTTTTTTTGTGAGCCTAAAATAGTATGACCACGTGGTTTTAGAAAATCGCTTTGTGTTTGTTCTTGTTGGTTGCTCCATCCTGCGCGACTGCGGATGAGCATACAAGAAGTACCGAGCCAAGTAGTTCAGCGCCCTGCACACTGACCAAGCGTGTCGGTTGTGCTGTGGTTACTCCCGCTTAACGAAATAACACGGCTCAGCTGCTCACCTGAATCGCTCGGCATGGGCCTTGGTGTAGTGGTCTAGCTCCCGACACGCGATGATGTCGTCTTCCGTACTGTTCACGTCGATCATCTTGATTTTCGTTTCGTCTTTGCGATCCACCAGAGCGTGACGCAGAAACTGCAGCATTGGCGTGATGCCACTTCCCGCTGCGATCAGCCCAATCCAGGTTGCTTTCGGCAGTCGGCTTCCGTCGACCGTCACGAAACACCCCTTGCCTTCGTAAATGAAGCTGCCTCGTGGGCCTTGAATCTGTGGTAAAATGTAAAAATGAGAAAATAATAAATCATACGTCTGGTTCATGTACACGCCAAATATTAGATTACAGCTACGATCAATTTTCAATCATTTCTGATTGGGTATCATTACAGGAGCAAAAAGTATCAACGTAGCTTCAGGTTTTCTGTCTCTGTTTACATTTTTGAGCAAGTTTATTGAATAGCATTGCAGCGACTATTTCGTATTTTTATGTTGGTAAATTTGCCACTTTTGTCGTTCAATCTATCGTATGTACATAATGCACAAAGAACACAAAGAGCACGGACTCTCAAGTAAAGTATGGCACTCAGAGAATATCTTAGAATCATTTTTTTAAACGGTTTGACTGCAACCAATCAAATTTCTATGAACTGCCGGAGCAGTAAAAGTAACTAACCATCGCATGCGCGGATGTTCAAAACAGATATCCTTTACAGCTTATATGAGCCATGTATATATTTTAGGTTGTGGCGTGAAGTAACCATCTTTCAAATAATTCAACTATAATGACACAAATTAAAGCTAAATTCAATCTTCTGTGTTGACTACAATTGCAGCATCGCAACTCGTTCGTGAATATGGGTCCATATAAAATGAAGAGAAATGGGGAGAAACAGTGAGACAGGTAAGCCACAGGAAGAAACACTTTTGAAATGGTAGTTTTACTGCTTCACGTGGAATGCTGTCTCCACCTTGCTGGAACAAATACAGTGAAGAAAGTCACCTACTTTCCCTGATCTTCCAAAAGAGACATCATACCTTCTGCATGAACACCTGCGTTTCTTATTCATGTTGCTACACACAGCAGAAACGTTTTATATGCTTTGGAACTATGAATGTTGGAAAAATTGCAATACTTATGCATAGAGCATGCAAACTCTACGCGCTGCATTTTGACTTCCATATAACAGCTGACGAAGCAATGAGAAATCAGGCATTCATGCAGAAGGTATGAGGTCATCTAGCAATGAATTCAAGTTTGCGTAATGACTTTTTTTTAACTAAAAACTGACGCATATGTTGCAGATATACGTTTTTTGTTCTCGTTAGGTTTTTGGGGTGAAAAGAAAAAATAACACCAAGAATCGCTCAAAATTTTCTGTTTCGGCAAATTTTTTAGAAAAACTTCTGACCATGTAAAGGAGCCGATTATAATTTCATAGGCAGCAGCGACAAGAAATACTCATACGAGTTTTTATTGTTCCTATTTCGACGGGCCGAGGACGCCGCCAGAGCCCAAGGGCTCCTGGCTGACACCTAGGCATATAATTTGCCTCATCGAGGTCGTTGGATTTTCGGATGAGGCGAATTCTGCGCCTAGGTGTCACCAAAGTCGTTGGATAAAAATTTTCCTCCTCCTCCTCCTCTTCCTGATACGCCTTTTTTTACATGTTACTCTGTTTCACTTTCTTGTGATGATTCTGGCACGGCCCTTTCAGTTTTCATTGAATATGAGCTATTGCTGGCCAAACCACTTTTATGCTTTTCATTGTCATACAAGAGTTTCTACTTCCGGTTGTTCAAAATTTCTGTCTTCGCGTCAGTAGCACTTAACTACAACAAAAAATTATCACATGCTTCACGGAAATGACCCCTGTGTTTCTTACGCCTGAAGTTTGACCAATACTTTTACTGAACTTATCTCACTCGTCATAGAATAATAAAGCCAAGCACTCTTCGCAGTCCCTGTATGATTATAGCACTAATACAAGTTGTGACGTGTCATCATCATAATGATGATCCCCATCAACAGCATGAGTACGCTATATCCAATGTTGGATTAATATTGTTACGTGATTTCGTCTGACTGAAAGAGGGCATAGTGGGGCATACCCAAGTAAGGTGCCTCAGACTGAGAGTAAAGAAGTGGACGTTGTCAGTGAGCTGCGTTGTGGCTGCGGACCGACAACTGTTATTTTCCACGTAACATTTTGGTGGAGGTGCTGGGTACTCTTCTGACAACGGAGCTACGCAGTGGACGCCTCCTTAAGTCTGCTACCATGGCTACGGGTGAAGATACGGCTTCGCCACCTACCTCAGCAACGACAGCAACCCGGTACGTCACCCTAACGCAACCCCGTGATCCCGGTACCTTTACTGGAGAGGACAACGTGAATGTGGACAAGTGGCTTAGCATGTACGAGCGCATCAGCAAGCAATATGGCTGGGACCCAACCGTTATGCTTGCGAATGTCATTTTCTATCTTGACAAGACCCCTCGCACCTGGTTTGAGACCCACGAGCACGAAATCACAAGCTGGGAAATGTTTAAACAACAGCTCCGCGACCTTTTTGGCAAGCCGTTTGGTCAACAACTTGATGCCCGAAAGCAATTGGCTGTCCGTACACAGACGTCCACTGAGCCCTACTTGACTTATATTCAAGACATCTTAGCGTTGTGTCAAAGGGCCGATCCCAACATGACTGAGGCCGACAAGATTTCGCACGTGTTAAAAGGAGTCGCCGACGATGCGTTCAGTCTGCTTGTATTCACCAACGTAACGACCATGGACGCCGTGATCAAAGAGTGCCGCCGTCTCGAGCAGGCGAAGAGTCGACGCATTTTGCAGCAGTTTCAGCGCCTACCCAACACCGTGGCAACGTCGTCTTGCGAAGCCACTCCTTGTCATCCGTCTACAGCCGAAGACGTGACGCGCATCGTCCGACGTGAACTCGAGACCGCTTACCCGGCTGCCAACAAACTACCGACGTTGCCCGACGCCTCAACGCCAGCTGTCGCCTTGATCCAGGCTGTTGTCCGCCAGGAATTCGCAAGCCTTGGTATCCTGTCCACTGCATCCACACTGGATAATACTGGTCCCTCGATAGCTTCTGTGGACTTGAGACGTCGCCGTCCGTACTTTATTCAAACCAGGAACCCGTCTGAATGGCGAACAGCTGATGATAAGCCAATCTGCTTCCGCTGTGGTCGCGCAGGACACATCGCTCGTTACTGCCGCAGTCAATGGCCATCTATGTCTTCTGGCTCGTACCCCGCTTACAGTAGCTCATTCCGTCCACCAAACCACCGTTATCCGACCCGCACTCAGTCTACAGCATTTACTGCCCCTGAGGACTACGGCCACCCTGCCCCGTCGTCGCCACCGCCTCAAAGCCGCCCTTCTCGCTCAAACACGCGTCGCCGCTCTCCCTCGCCATCGTTCAACCGCCGCGCGTCCCCGGAAAACTAGGCTGCGCAGCTTCTGGAAGTGAAGCTGCCCTGTCGACCTTACCCAAAAATCCTCTGTTGCCCTTACGCTTGAACCGGAACACCCTAGAAGTATATGTTGATGGTACACCTGTTGAAGCTTTGATAGATACGGGCGCTCACGTCTGTATTATGAGTTCGCGTTTTCGTCGTCGCATGAAGAAGGTCCTCACGCCCCCCTTGACCAGTGTCGTCCAAGTTGCAGATGGTGCAAAAGTCCCTGTCGTCGGTATGTGCACAGCTCAACTTACCGTAGCCGGTCATCAAGTGGTCGTCCTTTTTACCGTGCTTGAAACATGTCCCCACGACCTCATACTAGGCCTCAATTTTCTTGCCGCCAATTCTGCTCTGATTGATTGCTCCGCTGGTGTGCTCCGCCTTGAACTACCACAAATCAGTGCCGCCCCATACCAACCTACATGCCGATTACAATGCAGCGATTTCGTTCGCCTGCCCTCGAAAACTGTGACGTACATCGATTTTCTGTGCTCACCAGCTGTGCCCGACGGTGACTATTACGCTACGCCTCTCACCGACGTACTCCTTGCGCACAATGTTGCAGTGCCCTATACGGTGCTCAGCATCACAGATAACAAAACTTGTCTACCTCTTGTCAATTTCGGCTACGTGAATCATGTGCTTCCACAAGGCATTTCTGTGGCCCACCTGTGTCCGTTGCTCGATTCACAAATTGAAGTGCTTGCCTTAGACACACTTGCTTCACCGCAGCGCACATCACTCGCAACACATTCGGGCAGCCGTCAAATTGTAGACATGATCGCCACTGATCTTCCACCTCCGCAAGTTGAAGCCCTACAACATCTTCTCGAGGCCTACCAGGATGTTTTTGATTTTGGTGACCGACCTCTTGGGCAGACGTCCTTTGTCCAGCATCGCATACACACAGGTGATGCCAACCCTGTTCACCGCCGTCCCTACAGAGTGTCTGCTTTTGAGCGGAGCATAATTCAGAAGGAGGTGAACAAGATGCTAGCGAAGGACATTATTGAACCATCCTCCAGTCCCTGGGCCTCCCCGGTGGTATTAGTTAAAAAGAAGGACGGATCGTGGCAATTTTGTGTAGACTATCGCCACCTTAACAACATCACCAAGAAAGACGCATACCCTCTGCCCCGCATTGATGACGCCCTTGATTGCCTCCATGGTGCCGCCTACTTTTCTTCTATAGATCTTCGTTCTGGTTATTGGCAGATTGCCGTGGACCCCATGGACCGAGAGAAGACGGCTTTTGTAACACCCGATGGCCTCTACCAATTCAAAGTCATGCCTTTCGGCTTATGTAATGCCCCCGCCACCTTTGAACGAATGATGGACTCCCTGCTCCATGGATTCAAATGGTCTACGTGTCTTTGTTATCTGGATGACGTGATTGTGTTTGCTCCCACTTTGGAAGCGCACCTTGAGAGACTGTCAAAAATTCTTGATGTATTCCGTCTCGCCGGCCTTCAGCTGAATTCATCTAAGTGCCGGTTTGGTCGCCGTCGCATTACAATACTTGGACATATTGTTGACGCTTACGGTGTACAGCCTGACCCAGAAAAAGTTCGAGCTGTGAAGGACTTTCCTGTGCCGAAAACCGCCAAAGATGTCCGCAGCTTTGTGGGGCTCTGCTCCTATTTTCGGCGCTTCATCAAGAACTTCGCGGAAATCGCTCGGCCCCTAACAGATTTACTCAAACCGGATGAGACGTTTACCTGGGGTTCCTCGCAAGCAGCAGCATTTTCCGACCTGACCACTTGGCTCACTTCTTCTCCTGTGCTGGCTCACTTCGACCCTACGGCACCGACGGAAGTGCGCACCGATGCCAGCGGTTACGGAATAGGCGCTGTGTTGGCTCAGCGACAACGTGGGCAGCATCGCGTGATAGCTTATGCCAGCAGGCTGCTGTCCACCTCGGAGCGTGATTATTCCATCACAGAGCGCGAATGCCTAGCGCTGGTGTGGGCAGTCGCGAAATTTCGCCCTTACTTATACGGCCGACCATTTATAGTTCTTACCGACCACCACGCTCTCTGCTGGCTCGCCTCCCTCAAAGATCCCACAGGTCGTCTCGCCCGCTGGGCACTCCGCCTCCAGGAGTATTCTTACACCGTAGTGTACAAATCAGGAAAACTGCACAAAGATGTGGATTGTCTGTCACGCTACCCTGTGGCCGACTGCGATCCTATGATCACTGATTCTGTGGGCTGCGTCCTTTCCATCTCCCAGCTGCTTCATCTCGGGGACGAGCAGCGTCGCGATCCGGATATCAGCCGCCTAATACAACAGCTCGAATCTTCACCGCAAGACGCTTCCGTTCGCATGTTTACCTTAAAGGACCACACCTTATATCGGCGTAATTTATCGCCCCATGGTCACGACCTACTTCTGGTCATACCAAAGCACCTGCGTTCTACAGTCCTACGCGAGCTCCATGACGCGCCAACCGCGGGTCACCTTGGTGTCTCTCGCACATATGACCGTGTGCGCCGCCGCTTCTACTGGCCTGGCCTTTCACGTTCTGTACGTCGCTATGTCAACGCTTGTGAAATTTGCCAGCGTCGCAAAAAGCCGTCGAGACTACCTTCCGGATATCTTCAGCCCATCGACATCTCATCGGAGCCATTCTTCCGTGTTGGTTTGGACCTTCTCGGTCCCTTCCCAACATCCGCCTCCGGAAACAAGTGGGTCGCGGTGGCTACGGATTACGCAACCCGTTATGCAGTTACGCGAGCCATGCCAACAAGCTGCGCTACAGACGTCGCTGATTTTCTACTACGCGATCTCATTTTAGTGTATGGAGCCCCTCGTCAACTGCTGACAGACCGAGGCCGTACGTTCCTTTCGAAAGTGGTTGACGATATCCTGCGTTCCTGCTCTACCCAACATAAGCTCACGACATCGTACCACCCCCAGACAAATGGGCTTACAGAACGTTTAAACCGCACCTTGACAGACATGCTATCAAAATACGTCTCGGCCGATCATGGTGATTGGGACCTTGCACTACCCTACGTGACGTTCGCATACAATTCCTCCCGGCATGACACTGCCGGGTACTCGCCATTTTACCTTCTGTTTGGACGCGAACCAACATTGCCGTTGGATACCTTCCTGCCAGCCGCTGCACAGTACACTTCTGAATATGCACGCGACGCTATTACCCGAGCTGACCATGCTCGTCAGCTTGCCCGCAGCAGGTTAATGGCGTCCCAAGACTCGCAGAAGCATCGTTACGACGAGCGGCATCGCGACGAACACTTTCCAACAGGCTCCCTCGTTCTTCTTTGGGCTCCTACGCGACATGCAGGCCTGTCAGAAAAACTTCTCTCTCGTTTCACGGGCCCATACCGCGTGCTTAGACGAGTTGCCGACACTACATATGAAATTGTCCCTGATAATCCATCAACCTCTTCCGCTCTGCTGTCAAGGGACATCGTCCACGTATCAAGGCTCAAGCGTTACCACACTGCTCCTGCTGTGGCCCCGTAAACTCGCCCGGTCGGCGCTTTTGCCGCCGGGGGTCGTGTTACGTGATTTCGTCTGACTGAAAGAGGGCATAGTGGGGCATACCCAAGTAAGGTGCCTCAGACTGAGAGTAAAGAAGTGGACGTTGTCAGTGAGCTGCGTTGTGGCTGCGGACCGACAACTGTTATTTTCCACGTAACAATATTTTAATATTGATCCCCAACTCACTTGATCCTGCTCGAGAGGATTCCATATTAGGCCTCAAAATTTTTAATTTCATAGCTGAAGATTTTTTCAGCCTTAATTAGCGGTGCTTCATGCCACTTGGTACAAAAGAAGAAACATTTCAGGGGCTCGTTTTGTTAGGTAAACATAACATTAATCAGAACAAACCGACAAGAAAGACAAGGAACGTCATGGGGATGCCAACGGTAAGACGCTCTAAACTTGGTAACGGATAGATACGATTTAGCCCGCGTATAATAAGGGTTATTATTTATAGAATGTATGAACTGTAAGCTAAGTAAACCTTACTATGGGTGCACAAGATGACATCTATCTGTTACCACGTTTAGAGTGTATTCATTAGGTAAATGCTAAGGAAGAGGTTGAAAATAAACTTGCCGCTTGATTATGCCGAACCTACTACTTTCGATTAATGCCTCCGATGAAACACCAATTGAGCTACAGGGCCGGTCATCCCCCGTTCACTTTACGGGGTGTACCAATTTACGCGCATGTATACCCTAGAGAATGAAAGGGAGTACGACACACTGTCACGTAGTTGTGACACCCACAAAGACAGTGATGGCGTCTCCAGAATGAAAACCTTTATTTAGCAGTACTATAGCCAGAAAATGGCAAATAAAATTACAGAAAGCAGTGCGGGCTGCCACTGATATCGGCCAATAGAACATATCAGAGGCCATGCGCGTGGATAAACAGATCAGTGGCCATGCGCGTCAGCGTTTTCACATGTATTATTGAAGAGTTCAGCATTATTCCTAGCGGCCGTGCAAGTTCCACAACTAACAGAAGTGCCCATGTTGTGCTCGTAAACTCATCAGTAGGTTGTAGCACTACCTAAAAAATTGGCAGTCAATAGCCCGAGCTTTAGCAAGGCAATGGTTATATTGTATTGGGGAGGTGACATGAAAAAATAAAGAAGCATATGTAGCAGTACGAACCACATAAAGTCTACGGGCAAACGACCGCTGCTGAAGCTGAGTTGGCAGAAGGTCGGACGCCTTATTCGAAGGCCACAAGTTGGGTGTTCACTGACGGCAACATTTCTTTTCACCCACTTTATTTTTTAATGTTCCTATTGTATCTCATACAAATACCATGGTCTATACTTTTCTTAGCAGATTTGCGAGTTAGTTATAAATGCTGGTGTTTCTAACACCTTTCAGTGGAAATGACGTTCTAGCTGACCTGACGACCTGACCCTCATGACCTGACCCTCATTACGTGATTTGTGTCGGCCCCTTCCCTCCTTATAGCATGATTTGGTAAGGTCCACTTTTCTCTCCTTATATCTGCCATCGAATACCGGCTATCAAGCGTGTTCCCTGCGTACTCGGGTGCCCTTCTCTAATTGTTATTTTTTGACAGTACACTGGGGGGTGGTCACTGGGTGGTTCCTAAATTTTCTCAAGTGTCCTTGTTTCATTTCAGGCTTGGTCCCGATTGGTTAGAATTCGTACATTTAGGGGTTAAGCACAATTTCTATTTTGCAGAGGCATTCCTATTGACTCAAGCAGTGGTTGAAAACTAGCGCGAACGCTTACCCGGCAGAAATACCTTAATTGCAAGATGTTTCAGTGCGCGAACAAAGGAAAAGGACAGGGAACACAGAAAGAGCATCGAGAACAGATGACGATGAAAAAAACAGCGCTCTTTCTGTCTACCCTGTCCTTTTTCTTTTAATCGCGCGCTGAAATATCTTACAAATATGACTATGCACCAACTAGCCCAAGCTTCTACTCTTGTGAGAAATACCTTGATTGCTACCTTCAATTTCTCCCCTCGGCGCATTGAGTCCAGAAACTGGGACATGAGGCCCCCTTTTGGGTGTTCCTCGGACTCGCCCGTGCGGTACACCTTGACGATGATGTCAAAGTAGCCCGTTTGATCACAACGGGTCACAGGAGTGTAATGTCTAGTCACCGGGCAGCCGTGAATACTCGCGCAGACAAGCAGGTGTTTACCGACGTGGATTCCCAGCCTCTGCACAGGGTCTTTGTAAGCAACATGCTGCTCGCCATCGTGGACCACCAATGATATACCTATCTATAATGAAGCGTAGCCTATACGCACGGCTCTTTATGATCGGCTTGTGACAACACGTGAGGTTACAAAAAGGCATTAGTCCGACGATCTGATTGGCTAGCGAGATCAAGAGATATTTTGAAGCCAAGGATTACGAAAAAGTCAGAAGGGCGTAGCAATGAACGTAGTAACAACATATTCAATATTTTACGAAGGAAGGCTAGCATTTTTAGGATATATCCTAAAAATGCTAGCCTAATAGCCTAATGCTAGTCTAACAATAAATAATAATCAATATTATTTGTAAAAAACATGCGCTTCCTTAGAAACCAAGTTTCCTGCGGTGTGGACACAGTAGATGACCACAACAAGGCTTGTTCGTAGTGCTGAAGAGAAGCACCTCCTGTGGGCAGCGCATGTTGGTACTATGGGCTATACGTCCTGTGACGCCGCTTGTGGCAGTTCGTTATGTGTACAGCCCATGTATAAATGGGCGGCCGCTCCAGGAACACTTTCGACAAAGCTTTTTTGCGATGAGAGCACAGCCCATAAAAGCTGCCGCCTCCTGTGGTGGCAAGATCCGCTCGCCGATGGTTGCTGCGACAGCGCGGTAACCGCGATCGCCCCTCTCCCACTGTTCGCTCACAAGATAAGCTTGTGCGCAGACGGCACTGGCCGAAAATGCCATGTTGGCTTCGCAGAAAGAGAAGGCTAGTGCAGCCTTCTCTTCGTATATAGATGCATATACATATACGTGAATGATGGCGGCGGCAACGGCAAAAACCAGCCGATACTGTTCATAAAATTGCTATCGCAATAATTCGGATGTTGTGGGTACCCAACCGATCTAGCCACGCGGAATTGCGGAATCAATGTTTTTTCTTAAAGCGCGTGGTTACACATTAGTGTTGAATGAGTGATCAAGTGGCCTCCTCGCTTGTCATTGACGCTTCAGCGGAGGCCTTCTACTACAACTACTAGTAGTACTCAACAACGCCACATACTACGAAAAGACAGCTTTGTCGCAACATACATTTCATCCTCGGTTATTGTTTCAGTGACTTGCTGAAATTCTCGCCTGCTGCGACACATAGCTGCATCATTCTTATGACGCAATGGCGGCAGGTATTTCGCTACAGCGTAAGCCGATGCTCATTTGGTCACGTGATTTGAGAACATTGCTTATACAAACGCCTTGTGCGGTCGTGCGCTGGGTGAGTGCGCATTTCGCCAGCCTATACACGACACCCTACCACGTTTTTAGTCTATATTCTATAGAAAGCTGCTATGTAGGTAGAAGCAGTCGTCTTGAGCTTGTACCTGATCACTCACGCACTCTTTATATTATTTACTGAACGGTCAGCTAACGAAAACAAAAAATACTCGAATAACAAACCCGCGTGTGCGGCATAAGCGGCACATGTATTTCGAAGTACGCCAAAAAACGCGAAACAACCCTTGTCCGACTGCGTACCTGGTAGCGGCTACGCAGAGAGAAGCGCAGCAGGCGAACGTTGTGAGTGACAGGGATCTTGCGCTCGAGCCGCACCGTGTACCGGGCATTGGGGTCGACGAGCAGCACGTCACCGGAAATGTGGGCGCCTATCTTGCGTATGAGCAGCACAACCAGCGTGATAGCTCCGAAGGTGGCCGCTGGAGAGGCAACGAAAATGAGCAGCTGTTGGGCACGCCCATGCAACATTCTGCTGGTGTTGTCGTGGTGGCTGGTTGGTTTATAATTCCTCCCGACCATCAATTGGGGCGGATGCTTTTTGATGATGGTGATGATGATAATAGTCTTTACCATTGGCTCATATCCACTCTGGAAAATAGGCAAAGAATATAGTTTTTATAGATAAGATTGCTCACACATGTGGTATATTAGTACTGAATGAAATAATCAATGCTAATTTACCATAAAAAGATTTTGATTTGACATCAAAATTATTTATCGCTTTATTTCGCTTCAAAACACAACTATTTCACTGCCCAGCAGATGTGCTAAAACCACGCATCCCCACGAAGTGAGTAATCATGAGTGGGCTACGCTATCTCATAAAATTCATAATGTCTAGGTTGAAGTCGCCGTCTTGTACAAAAGACGCCATATGGATGGACAGGTGGATGAGCTGACGCACGGACGGTGCAGGTGATAGTGTATTGTGCTGTCTTATGCTAGGTTTGTTTACTTATGAAGTCAAGTTCCTTACACATATCGTTTTCAATTTTCGTTGTGAAGGTGTTCAGTTTAAATTTCGGTTTTATGTGGTATGACAGACGCCAACAAGGCTACGCTTTAAGGAGCTTCGGCCTTAATAAAGTAATTCCACAAACATGCATATTTTATCATCGTAATCTATTCTGCATCTACACGGGCGCTGCGTCAGTGGCCTTCAGCGGAAGTGAAGAAATTCTAGAAAAAACTAAAGTTGTCTTCAAAGATGTTTAAAAGTTTGCGGAAGTTGAAGAGTTGGCTGAAACCCCAGCAGGCTTCAAAGCTGATATGTGACTAATGAAATGACAATTTCGTAAAATGTAAGTGTTTTTACAAAACGCACATGCCTGTCACATCATACGACCATCAGTATATAACTTGAACGTGTTTATACTTCCCAGCTAACTGAAAAAAATACAATTGGTCCTACTAGAGTCCTTCAATACATTTACAGGTATAGTGATTCTGCGGCGGAAAGTTGATGTACGGGCAGGAAAAACCACTAGGAGTGTTCTCGGGAGCGCGCGGGAATCGGAGCGGCCCCAGTGATCCGGCTGTACGGCACGCTTCAGAACTTTAAGTCGTCTTTAAGTGTTCCATGAACGCTCATTACATCTGCAGGGTCACGTTACCTTCAACAAAACCCGAGGAAGCTCTACTTCAACGAAATTTGGCTTTGAATGAGGCCTTGAAGCCACAAATTTAATGGCAACAAGCGCATGCGGCTTCCGCTGTCAGATATGCTGCCCTTGTAAGAGCATGCTTTTTTTTTGCATGGAGCATCTACTGAAAACTTGTGGACAATTCAAAATCTTTTATGTTTTGGTTTGCGTTGGTTTACTACTAAAGAACTGTAGCGTGTTAAAAGTTGATTTGCTATTGCTCGGTAGTTTTCCAGTGCACTTCTAAACTGCTGTGTAATTTACTCACGCCGTGTTTTCCCTTTTAAATTCGGAGTATTTCTTAGCGAACTTCGGTGACTTTGTGCGTATCTGTCTATCTATCTAGCCGCCTAGGACGTTTCGCTCGACTGGCCATTTCGATAATGGTATCATACCAAAACTGGTATGGTTTAACATGACTGTAATATGAGCATAAGTGACCAGCCATAACATGAAAATCATGGGATGTATATCATCCAAAATTTAGATAGCATTTGACATATGGAAACACGTAGTGGGATAATCAGGGTGAACAGTGGAAGTGCCTCAGACAGGTTGGCCGACGTTTCGATAGGAGAACCTATCTTTGTCAAAGGCACCTTGTAATCCCTTGCGTGTTAGTTTGACGTCATCTTCTGGTGGTGGCGCGTGTCACTGTTGGCGATTTCCGTTTGAATATAAATAAAAGACTCTAACGCAGCAGAGTGCAGTCTTTTCTTCATTTTAAGTCAGGTGATAGTGGTTCAAAATATTATCCAAAAATTAAAAAAGGGACGAAGGAGAAAAAAAAAGAAAAATAAAAGAAAGAAAAAACACGCTTAGTAGTGGTTGGCCGCAAAGCGCTGTTTGCTAAAGACACGAAAAAAGAAAAGAGCTTGAAAGTTTGAAGCCTGCAGACGGTCGCCGCGTCCGGCTATCACAAAGGGTTGCCGACAAAAGCGGCTTACGCCCGTTCCCAAACACCAAACCACAAGTGGGACGCATAACAATAAAGCAGTTACAAAAATCGGCCCAGTATCTGCATGTTATTCTACAAATTTCGTTGAAAGACGATAGTGTTGCGTCTGCGGAGAGTGAACTGAACGTTTATTTGATGTTCTGCGCAAGAAAATCAGTGAATGGTATTCTGGAGGCGCTGCGTTGGAGTGCTTCGAGCGTGCAGCGGAGGCGAACGAGTGCATCAAGGCACGTCGCACGTCATACATGAGCGCTAACTGGCAGTTATCTTGGAAAATTAAGCGTGCAGCTCTGAGACGGGCGTGAGCGCCCGTCTCAAGGATGGTAAGGAGTAGAACGAAAGGCGACGGGTAGGTGCCACCACCGTGTCGTTTTAGCAAAGCGTTGGAAGCACTTGCCTCTTTGTGAAAGCATTGCACGGTCAGAGCAGCGTAATAAACACTACAGTCCTTAAAATTCTTTATGTATGCATTTTCTAGTAAAGACGCACATACAGATAAACGCTACAGTGCTTGAAATCACTTATGTATGCTTTTTCTAGCAAAAGACGCGCTCATAGGGAATACATCCGGGTTGGTATAGTGCCTCAGATATGCGCAATAATTGCTTTTAAGGACAATAGTCTTTCTTGAGGACCTTCGACGCAAAACATTTTGTCTGTCTGTCTGTCTGTATGTCTGTCTGTCTGCCTGTCTGTATGTACATTTGTATGTTTGTCTACCCTTAACAGTTCTCGGTATTTTAAACAGCACCACCCGATATCCCAAACGGCCAACCCCATGCACATTGCCCACCAATGTTTCTCAAGGGTCAGCATTCGTACTTGTGCGATTGTCAAATAAAAGCAATTATTGCTCAGATCTGAGGCACCATAACACGTAGATATTCTGTATGTGCGTCTTTTACTGGAAAAGACATACATAAATAATTCTAAGGACCGTAGCGTTTATCACGTGGCGCTGTCCATGAAACACTTGCACAAAAAGGCGAGTGTTTCCAACGTTCCGCTAAGACGACACGGTGGTTTCACCTACCCGTCGCCTTACGTTCTGCGCCTTATCAACTCTGAGGAGCCACGCGCTTTGTTTTTTTAAGAAAACTGCCAGATAACGCTCATGTCTCATGTGTGAAGTGACTTTATGCATTCGTTTGCGTTCACCGCACGCTCGAGGCACTCTAACGCAACGCCTCCAGAATATCATTCACCAATTTTCTTGCGCAAAACTTCAAATAAATGTTTTGTTAACTCTCTCCACACGCAAGACTATTGTCTTTCGATGACATTTTGAGATTAAAATGCGGAAAGGGGGCCAATTTTTTAAAGACAATAGTCTTTCCTGGGGACCTTCGACGGAAAAGTTTTGGTCTGGCTGTCTGTCTCTTTCTGTACATTTGTCTGTCCGCCCTTACCGATCACTCAAACCGCACCAAACGGACAACCAATATTTTTCAAGGTGGAGCGTTCATACTTGTGCGATTGTCAATTAAAAAGCAGTTATTGCGCATATCTGAGGCGCCATAACAACACGTCGATGTTTTGTAGGTGTGGATTTATACTAGAGAAAGCACACACAAGTAATACTAAGGACCGTAGTGTTTATCAGACTGCGCTGAAAATGCAACGCGATGCTCAAAAGGGTAAGGGCTTCCAACGCTTTGCTAAGACGACACGATGGTGGCACCTGCCCGTAGCTTTGCGTTCTACACCTTATCACCTCCGTGACAAGAACGAATCTTTCTCTGCGGGCGCGCACGCCTTCCTTCGTTTTCGGACTGCCAGACGGCGCTCGTGTCTAACGGGTCTCGATTCGTTCGTTCGCCTTCGCTACCCGCTCGAGGCACTAACTCAGCGCCTCCAGAATACTATTCACCAATTTTCTCGCGCATAACATCAAATACATGCTTTGTTCATTCTCTCCAAACGCAAGACTATCGTCTTTAGACGACATTTGCAGTCTGACATGCAAATTCGGGCCAATTTCTTTAATATCGGACAATCGCACAAGTAGGAACGCTGAATCTTCAGCAACATTGATTGGCGCTGCGGATGGGATCGGCCGTTTGGGGTATCTGCTGGTGCCGTTTAGAGTACCCGATATCGTTAAGGGTAGACAAACAAACTAAGGAACAGACAGATGAAAATTTTTGCGTCGAGGGTTACCAAGAAAGGCTATCGTATTTAAAAGGGGTTTGAAGAAGGCAGCGTACTTTTAACTGCCAAGATGTTGAAGGTGAGCGATACCGCATGGGATCGGAAGAGCACGTGGTAAATTGGGATGTTCACTGGTGAAAAAGTGCTTTCGGTACCCTCGTAGGTGACCCGCTCAGCGAAATCGCCTCAAGAATTTGGCAGTATGTTGGCTGACAAAAATGGAAATTGATAATGCATGCAAAGAAAGTGAGCAACGACGAGGGAAACACACGAAAATTTCGGCAGATACCACGTACCTGGAAACCGATGTTATGCGAAGCATGTGGAGAGAAGGTGACCACGTTGCAATTTTTCTATTGAGCAACACGTCATCAAATGACATTAAAAAATGGCAGCATATCCAGGGAGTGAACGATGGAGAGTGGGGCGAAGCATCCATCCGTCAATTTTTTCTTGCTTTTTTTCATCCATGAGTCCGTCTGTGTGACCGTCCGCACGTCCATTCGCCCGTCCGTGCGTGCATCTGTTCGTGCTTCCGCACGTCCATCTGTGCGTCCGTCCCGGCGTTCGTCCATGCATCGGCCCCTGCGTCCATCCATCCGTCCATACATCGGTGCAGCCATCCGTGAGTCCGTTCATGCATCTGTCTGTGTGTCCATTCGTGCATCTATTCAACACTCCAAGTACCACCATCTCGTGTCTTTTCATCACATATTCCGGATATGCACCACCATCCGGCGGACATTCCAAGGACTAAGCGAAAGGTGGCACACCCACACTTTCTTACGGCTTGCGCTTCGTGACTACTTCCCACCTTTAACCACCTCGAGTTCATGGTATATACTAGTTCACTGTATTCAAGACAGTGCGGCCCAAAGCTAGCTAAATCTTTCTAAAACCAAGGAGCTTATGCCCAGCGAGTATAACGTAGCAACCCTTTCTTGTCAGATAGTGCTCAATGTACATGCCGATGGCTGTTAAGGTGGAATGAGAGACAGGAGAATTCGGCTTTTAGTTAACTGGCACGCTGAGAATTTTTTATTGTTCAACAAACAAAAAAAGAAACGTATCACTGGCACCACCTTGGAGGTCAAAATGTAAGGCTGGTTACACACTATGACTACTACTACGACTACGAGGGACGAACGGGTGCCGCTAAGATCAAAGTCCTTAAATCAAGTCCGAGCAAGCCGTTTCGCCGCGCCAGTCGCATAGCTGGACCCGGGGCCACGTAACGCCGACGTTGCCTCATCGGTCCCCTTCAAGAAAAAAGAAAGCAACCTGTGGCAGAGTCGTCGCGCCCTGCCGCGAGCGGCCGCCGCCCCCTGGACTCGAACCTCCCACCCGGAGCCCCCCTCCCACCCCCGTGCCAGGCATCGCAAGGTCCCCGGACGTCGTCTGCTGCCCCGGAAGCTTTCTGCCCTGGTGCCACCTGACGCTGAGCGGTCTCTAAGCCGCCCTGTGCACGAGAGTGCAGAGAAATCTGCACACTACCAGGCCAAAAAATTGCCCTCCCTAGTCCCGCTGGCTGAGCGCCCGCGAGACCAGCGGACACGCCCCCTTCAGACATGGCAAACCCAAGCAACCTCCCGGTGAGGGGGAACTGTTTGCTGTTTACCGCCCCCGATGGGGACGTGTCTATTGACGATCTTATAGATGCAGTTGAAGAGACAGCCGGACCTGATAGTGTGAGTCTTACAACACATGGGGGGCGCGAAGTTCCTTGGGTTTGCCTGAAACGCGAGTCAGGCCACAAAGCTTATGGTCGCAGAGGGCTTCAAGGTTAACCGTGAGCACGTTACAGTAGAAGCGGTAGGACCCCCAGTTATGTTTGTTAACGTATACTGCTTTCCAGCATATTGCCATCAGCACGTAGTGGGTCGACAGCAAGAGCGGCTCTCAATCTGGAGGAAAAAGAAGATCGCGTGCTTTTTTTGTGCTTGAGAGCCAGCCACGACTGACGCATCGTCCTAGAAATTGCTACCCGGTGGTTTAAACAAACCCCCGGACCTTGTGACTCATCGTGACAAACTGGTCGACGTGCTGGGTAGTCTCACGGATGCTACAGACCCCCCCAGGAAGCCGTGATACGATTCCAGTTCCAATCAATACTCCCGTGCATCGGACCAGCCGCCGAATCAGGGGATTGCCACCGGAAATCGACGATACTGCTCCAACCACGTCGACAAACATGACCAGCGCTTCCGTGCAAACCTCGTCAACAGGCACGGGAAGCACGACGTCGAACCGCTATACGTTGGAAAGCCCACGGGCACCGGTAACGTTCCATGGCACGGAGCACGAGGACGTTGAGGGCTGGTTGGCGGAGTTCGAGCGTGTAGCCACCTTGAATCAGTGAGACGACACGGTGAAACTGGGTCGTGTCTATTTCTATCTCGAAGACGGGGCACGTACTTGGTATCTAAACCGACAGGAGCAGCTAACGACGTGGCCCGAATTCTCTCGTAGACTTTTGCAGACCTATGCCAGTGCTGATCGCCAACAACGAGCTGAACGAGCTATTCTGGCCCGCGTCCAGTTGCCAAACGAAACTGTGACCTCGTACGTCGAAGACATGACACGCCTCTTCTGACGGGCCGATTCAAGAATGACGGAGGACAAGAAGTTGCGTCACTTGATGCGCGGTGTCAAGGACCAGCTTTTTGCCGGCCTCGTGCGCAGCCCTCCGAAGACGGTCGCGGAGTTCTTGTCCGAGGCCGTGACAATGGAAAAAAATGCTGCAGCAGCGATCCAACCAATACGACAGGCAAGTCAGTGGCTTGTCTACTGCCAACATTTTCACCGCCACTAGAACCAGCAACGACCGTCTACGTGAACTCATCCGTGATATAGTACTGAAGAGTTGCAAATGGCTGGTGTAACACCTCAGCCTACGGTTAACTCAATTGCAACTGTAACCAAGGATGAGCTGCACCAGGCCCTCCGGAACACCTTGCCTCCTGATACAGCTGCACCAGCTCCTGCTGAATACCGCCGTGAGACAACCTACGTGGAGGCCTTGAAACGTCCTGCTGCATCGCCGCCATTACTCGTCCATGCTGTTCCTGCTGTTGCACTCCAGTCAGCACAGCACATACCGTACTACGAAGGCACGTACACGCCACTGCCTTTGCCCTTTGTCCCTGGCGCTCCTGTCGCCCATCGTTCGGTGCCACCGGTTCAGTACATCGGCGCACGTCTCCTCGGAAGTCTGATGTTTGGCGCACACCTGATCTCCGGCCTCTGTGCTTTCACTGTTGAGAAGCTGATCACTTGTACCGCCAGTGCCCATATCGCCGTCTTGGGCTTCGCGGCTTCTCTGCATACTCACCGCCACCCCGTTACGGCCAGAGACCGCGTGAAATCGAAAACTACCTCGCCCAGCAGCATGCATCACCGTCTGCCGGGCGCCAGTCACGCTCGCCATCACCGAGGCGATTTTCATCAACGCCCCAGCGGTATTCTACCACACGATCCCCCAGCCCCCGCCGGGAAAACTAACCCAAGCGACCTCAGGCGGTGGGGTCGCTGAACGTCGAAGCGCTGAAGACCTCCTATTAACGCAGAACCGTACAGAAACCAGTCCGACGTCACATACTGCTGCAAAAGATGGCCGACTTTCACTCGACATAGCAGTGACAATTGATGGTTGTGCAGTTAATGCGTTAGTGGAAACCGGCGCCGACTATTCCATACTGAGCGGGAAACTGACAACGCAGCTGAAGAAAGTTATCACGCCGCGGCACAACTCGCAGATTCGGACAGCTGGTGGCCACGTCGTTACTCCACTGGGTGCCTGCACAACAAGAGTACAGATCCAAGGGTATACATTCGTAGCAAGCTGCCTCCTTCTACGCGAATGTTCCCGTGACGTCATCCTGGGAGTTGACTTTCTACAGGAAAATGGAGCTATCATTGATCTGCAAGAGCGCCGCGTCACGTTCTCCGCCCAGCGAGCAATCAACGTGCAGGATGACGGAAAGCGTCATCCTCCGTGACTTGAGTCGATAGTGCAGAGCACTCTTTGTTGCAACCAGACTCCCCTGCGAGGACTCGGAAGCCAGGTTTTAATACCTCGGTTGCCCCTCCCGATTCTCCTCACGGCCAACCAAAGCAATTTAGCCTGTTTATTGGACAGACAACACACTTGTTGCCGTCCCCTCCTCTCGCTCTCTTCTTCCCGCACTCGACTGCTCGGTCGGAAAGAGAGAGACGAAAGGACCGGCCTGCACCCAACGTTCCGCGAACTGTGCGAAGGCACACAATGGTGGCGCTTCTCGGCTGTGGGCCTCCTGCATTACCGCGAGATGACTACGCTGTCCAGCATGACAGCCGTCCCGTGGACTCTACTCCTGACGGATGGGTGGCTATGCACTGTCCTCCCGTCACCCGCCGGCAATCCGCATTCCGGGGACCATTTAGCTGGTTGCTAGAAGCGGCGACTGACCGCGGTATTCTTACCAGAAGGGGCGCGCTTACGCAGAGATTATCGTCTCCCGAGAATAGGCTTTTTGGGAAGCGCGCCCTTTTGAGACTGAGAAGACTCGCTCCCATGGCCTGCGACGCCAGACCTTACACGCCTTTTCCAATATTCGTGCAAGTGCTCAAATGCAGCTGCGCGAATAACAACATAAAGATATGGCGCCACAGGTCCCCAACCTCGTGGCCATACTTCGCAGTTCTTTGAACGTCAGAGGCGTTTCTGCAACGCGTGCAATATTTTCTCTGCTTAACCCTTGGGGCCCCACCAAACGGACGCCACCACATAGCAAAATAAAATAAAAAAACGACACGAGGTCACTGTGCACAGAAGTACAACCTATAAAGCAGGCAAGTAAAACAACAACAAACTTCTACATGCTTAGTCATACATATACACAAAAAATACTTCCCTGAAACACACACACACCCTTCCGCACATGGTGCTGTTCAAATTCAACCAAAACATCAATAACTCCTGCATGCTACACACACGCACAAGAGAAACAGTACACTTCACTGAGGCACATAGACCTTTCAATGCGTGGTGCTGTTCAATTGTCCACAGGTTCGCGCACATCACTCTTGAGTGTCCACCATGCGCCTAGTCCTCTAGTGTCTCGACCCCCGGAGCACCGCTTCCGATTTCCCAGCACTCATTAGGCACCCTCGAAAGCGCATCTGCGTTGCCATTCTCAACGCCTTTCCTGTGCTGCACCACTACATGATACCGCTGAAGCGCCAATTCCCAATGGGTAAGCTTGGCTCCAGGAAAAGTGCCCTGGGTGAGAAAAGCTAGTGGGTTGTGGTCTGACACCACGGTAACCTGTGCGCCGAAGAGCCAGAAATAAAACCTTTTCAGACCCCAGATGACTGCAAAGGCCTCTCGCTCAATAGTCGACCAGCGCGTTTGAGTTGGAGAGAACTTGTGGCTCGCAAATGCGATCGGCATCTCGGTACCATCGTCCGCACGTTGCGACAGGCAGACTCCCGCCGCGACCGCGGACGCGCCTGTAAACAGCCAATACGGCCTCTCGGGATCTGGGGTCGATAATGCTGCTGCCTCACACATTGCGATTTTAAACCGCTGAAACGCCCTTTCAGCTTCCGCGGACCACGGAATTCAGTTCGGGATTCGCTTCCCCGCTAGCTCTGTCAGGGGCCTCGCTACGTCTGCGTAATCTTTTACATAGCTTCGGTTGTAGCCACACAGGCCCAGTACACTGCGTAGTTCTCTTTTAGTGTCCGGTGCCTTTAAACCTTTGATCGCTGCAAGCTTCTCAGGGTCAGGTGCATGCCGTCCCGAGCCTACCACATGTCCCAAATACCGGATCGATGGACGAGCTATCTGGCACTTATCCCTCTTGACCTTCAGGTTACCCGCTTTAGGGTCTCAAACACCTGCCCCAGGTGTTCCGCGTGCTCTTTGAGCGTTTCGCTAAAAACGGCTATATCATCCAGGTATGCACAGCAGTATCCGCTGTGTGACCTTAGCAGTTCGTTCATTGCCCTCTGGAATGTCTGAGCAGCGTTTTTAAGCCCGAAGGACGTTACCGTCCAGGCAAACTGTCCGCGATGACACGCAAACGCTGTCAGCAGGCGCGAAGAAGACTCGAGTGGTACCTGCCAATAACCTCTTCGCCGGTCGAGCAGCGTTATGTACTTCGCTTTTCCTACGCTCATTATGAGTTCTTGCTGAAGGGCCGTTGGGTATGCGTCCGCCACCATCCCCGCGTTTAATGCCCGAAAATCGAAACAGAGTCGCATGCTGCCGTCTTTCTTCGGAACGCATACCAGCGGATGGGCATACGGGCTCTCGCACGGAAAGATCAACCCCAATTCGAGCAGCTCGTCTACATGCCTCCCTACCTTGGCCTGTAAGCTTTTGGGTAGCCTGTACGGATGCGGGCTTCTGCGGTCAAACCCGTCTTGAAATCTTATCTCGTGTGGCCTTACTGCCGCTACCGTCGGCCCCCCGCCAAACTGCTCCACATGCCTCTTGAACACTTCGCAGATCACCCCGTGTTCCCGTTCTACTAAATGGGCTACCATATCGCGCGACGAAAAAACTTCTTCACTACGCATTGCCCCTGGCGGTGGGGCGCACTCTACTTCACCGAAATCACCGTCCTCCTCGAACATTACTCCTACCGACATAACCCTGGACTGATATGGGCGCAGCTTATTTGCGTGCACCAGTTTCCGGTTACCTGCTGGCATCTGCACGAAGTATGAATGCTCGCGGTATCTCTCGGTGACACTGCCTGGCCCTTCCCATTTCGGAAACATTTTCCCTGGTCGTTGATCATCAAACACCAGCACCAAATCACCGACGTTAAACTCTTTTGCCTTCGCCCTTTTGTTGAATTGCGCAGCATAGGTGCTTTGCGAATTCGAGCTGACCATTTCCGCAACCTGCGCCGCGCACCTAAGCCGCCCTCGTAATTCTTCCATGTACGCCGCTGGCGACGCCCCCAACTCTCCCGGCACTGCTGTTTTCCCCGTCCAAGCCCTCTTAAGTATACTTAACGGGCCCGTTGGTTGCCTCCCATACAGCATCTCAAAAGGCGCTACTCCGGTCGCATCGTGTGGGACTTCCCTGTACCCCCACAGCAAGAAAGGCACAAATTGATCCCAATTCCTCCCCTCCTTTTCTACTATGTGGTATAGCATGTTCTTAAAGGTCCTGTTCCATCGCTCGACCGCCCCATTGCTCTCAGGGTGCCCCGGCGTGAAAAATCGAGGGGAGCAACCAAGTTTCGACAAAAACTCTCTTGTCAGTGCCGCTGTAAAGTAAGTGCCGCAGTCGGACGCTATAACCTCGTGTATGCCTGTTCTGCTAAATACTGCCAGTAGTGCATCGCAGGTTGCCCTAGCGCTTAATGAACGCAAACACACCACCTCGGGCCAGCGCGTGCATAAGTCGATGACGCATAAACAGTACTTATGGCCCCGGCCTTATACTAGCTCCAGCGGCCCAATAACGTCCACGTTAACCTGCTGAAACAGATATCTTGGTCTCGTAAGGGGTTCGATCAGGACGCTGTCCCCGCGACTCCAGTCTGCCCTCACCTGGCAACCATGACAACTGTTGCAGTGCCGTCGTACGTCGTCTCCTACGCCTGGCCAATAAAAACTGTACTTGATCCTGAGCACGCTTTACGGCAACCAAAATGCCCGGCCCAGCTTGACTCGTGCGCCAGTTGCAAAACTTCCCCTCTGCGGCATTCCAGCAGTACCAGCTGCGTTACCGATTGCCCCAACACCTTATACTTATGATAAAGTAACCCGTCGATTACTAGCATACCGCCTTTTCCTGTCGCCGCTCCTCTCCACGCTTCCTGTAAAGTCGGGTCTCCCCGCTGTTTCTCGCGAAATTCGTCTGACGCGGACCTCTCCTTCATGCCGACGCTCGGGGCTTCGTTATGCAACACGCTGTCATCCCGCTGATCCCCTTCATCGCGGCTTGCTACAGCTACCTCGCTGATCAACACCTCCTCGGTCGCGTGTCGCTCTACCGATTTTACACGAATGTCCACCTCGTCCTGACGCCACACGGCCTCGGTGAGCTGAGGCTCGCTTTCGAACTCTGGCCGAGCACCGCCCACTTCTGAGGTACCCTCCAATACCCCTTCGAGGGTGCTCTCCTCGCGTAGTAGCTTCCATGCTTCTTCGGAAAGTAGATAATCGGTTCGTGCCCTTAGACGGTCCGTTAACGCGCACAAAACTGGGACTGGTTCCCTAACGTCGGAAAAAACTCCACGCTCACGCGATATAGTCGGTGGAATAACTGCAAGCTTGGCCTGTACTTTCTCCCCGAACGCCGAAGTCAGGTTGACCATCCCATGCGGTTGCACCAACTCTGGCGGGACCACGCTCTCACGGACTACTGTGATTTCCGCACCTGTGTCCAACACTGCTCCAATATGTTTGTCTTTGCAGTCGAGCGATACTGGGATTAAATCACTGTGTGCGGCTGGGGGACCTTCCATCGAAACACGCGCCGCTAATCTGTCTTCTTTACTGTTCGGAAGCACCTCCGTCGGCTGTTTCTGACGCTGCGGGCAATTCCTTTTCTGGTGCCCTGTACTGCCGCAACTGTAGCAGGCCCTGGGCTTTGGTTTCCCCTCCACAATACGGTTTTTCTCAGCCCCGCGGCTCTTCATTGTCGCTTCGTCGGATCTAGCACTGCTTACGCTTTTCGACTCCGCCGCGCTTTGCCTCACCTGCCTCGCGGCGCTGTTCGTCTCCTGTGCTTCTTAAAACGTTCGCAGCAACGCGGATATCTCTGGGGCGCTCATCCACGCTCTACCTTCTTGGAGTGTGACATATCGCAAGGCTTCCTCCGACAAATTTTTCTTTAATTGGTCAGCTACCAAAAGCTTGACCACGCCCTCGAATGTCGACACCACTTTTGCCTCAAGGTAAAAGTAGAGGTAGCTCTCTAAACGTGTCGAAAAAGGTCTCCACCCCTCGTTCGCACGCTTACCTGATTCTAAAATCTTTTCAGATATTCCCCAGCTGAAAGTCTGAGCTCGTCCAGCACCCTTTGCTTGATTACCTGGTAATCTTTGTGCTCTGTTGGGCTTAGCTGCGTGGACAAGAACGGGACTCTCTTCGCTACCAACGGGAACACTAACCGTCCCCAAAACTCCCCCGGTACCTCGTACGCTTCTAGGGCACTTTCCACTGACTCAAACCACACCGGTGCTTCAGCCTCGGCTGGAAATTTGGGTAACACCCCTGTGAGGACTTTTGAGTAGCGTCTCAGTTCGCTACACGAATCCCGCCTGCCAAACTCGGGTCCACTCCACCGAGAGCTTCCGCCCATTATCTGCGATAGCCTCTCCATCTCCAACCGCAATTCCTGCAGTCTACGCTCCGGCCTGAGATTTACGAAATGGTCATCTTTCTGGCTCTCCCGCGCACTACCCTTTCCCGGGTTTCCCACGTCGCTCTCGTCCCCCGACTCACGACCCATGGCCTGCGCTCGCCTGTCCGGGTTTAAGTGGGCAAACCTCGTGTCCATAGGACGCCTTAAAACTCAAAAGAAAAAAGGCAGCGGCACCCCTGAGTTGTAAGAACACCAGAGGACTCAACACTTTAGAAGTTTCTGCTCGCTGGTTGCTCGATGTCGCCGGGGTTGTCGCCGGACTGATGAATTGGGATGACCATAGCTGGACCCCTGGCTTCCTCGGGTCGATGGCTGCCACACTGCCGCCTCCTCAGCTCGGTGGCTTGGTTCTTCGTAGGAACAGCCGATGTCTTGGCTTTTGGTCTTGCGGGTTCTTCACAACACGACGATCTCCTTGTTGCGCAAAGCGCTCCTTGTCGTCGTCGTCTCGATCCTGCTGACTGCGCCAGTAAATTTCAACCTTCTACTCACTCCCTCTGTTCCCTTGAGCAGAGCTCTCCCAGCTGCGTAGCGGCTGTTGCTACCCAAGGGAGTGGAAGGTTGGTTGCTTCTCGGTGTCCGTCTTGTGTTGTCGTGGCTGCTGCTGCTTGTTCGGGGATGGAAGCAAGCACATTTTGAACGTTACAACAACTCGACTTTATATACAGAAACTTATGTACATATTTACAAGACTTGACCGTCGGAACCGACGTATGTTGCCTCGGCAGAGCCGATAGTGCAGAGCACTCTTTGTTGCGCCCAGACTCCCCTGCGAGGACTCGGAAGCCAGGTATTAATACCTCTTTTGCCCCTCCCGATTCTCCTCACGGCCAACCAAAGCAATTTAGCTTGTTTATTGGACAGACAACACACTTGTTGCCGTCCCCTCCTCTCGCTCTCTTCTTCCCGCACTCGACTGCTCAGTCGGAAAGAGAGAGACGAAAGAACCGGCCTGCACCCAACGTTTCAAAAACTGTGCGAAGGCACACATTGGTGGCGCCTTTCGGCTGCGGGCCTCCTGCATTACCGCGAGATGACTACGCTGTCCAGCATGACAACCGTCCCGCGGACTCTACTCCTGACGGATGGGTGGCTATGCACTGTCCTCCCGTCACCCGCCGGCAATCCGCAATCCGGGGACCATTTAGCTGGTTGCTAGAAGCGGCGACTGACCACGGTATTTTTGCCAGAAGGTGCGCGCTTACGCCGAGATTATCGTCTCCTGAGAATAGGCTTTTTGGGAAGCGTGCCCTTTTGAGACCGAGAAGACTCGCTCCCATGGCCTGCGACGCCAGACCTTACAGGCAGCATACGAATTACCCGAGTGAAACGCCCGGACGATTCTTTCGCAACTGAACCAGTGGGAATCCGCGATGTCTTCTGCGAGTATTTCTCGGCCCTTTTTCGGGAGGCCGACAGCGACGTAGAAACTTGCGGAGAAGACAAGATTAGAGAGGTCTGCCAGCACCTCCCACGGCTGGGAGGAGAGGAGGTTGCGTTACTGAGCACGGAAGTGTCTGCAGAAGAGGTTAGAGGCACAATAACAAGCATGCTCCTGAACTCGGCCCCCGTAACTGACGGTCTCACAGCCATCTTTTAGGTCACTTTTTTCGACGATCTAGAGGGAGTGCTTGTCCCACTGGAGAACATGGTGGTTACGAAGCAACTGAAACCCGCATCCTTTGGAGAGTGGAGGATTGTCCTCCTACTGAAAGAGGGAGCCCCGCAGGAGGAGCTGTCGGCGTGGCGCCCCGTAACCCTGTTGAACGTGGACTATAAAATGGTTGCTTCCATCCTTACTAGCCGCCTTAAGCTCCTCTTGCCATCCATCGTCGCTCCCTGGCAGTCCTGTGCGGTGCCAGGCAGCTCGATTTTTGCCAACCTTACCGTAACAAGGGATGCCTTCGAATACATGTCTGCCAAGTTCCTGTCCGGAGCCTTTGTCTCCTTGGACCAGGCAAAGGCGTTTGACCGGGTGCGCCATGGATACATGATCAAGGTACTCCACCAGTTCGGGTTCGCGACTTGCTTCGCAGACATTATCGCCCTCCTGTACAGCAAGCTTGCATGCCACGTAGTAGTAAACGGCATCCCGACGAGTAACTTTGTGTACGAGAGAGGGATCCGCCAAGGGTGCCCGCTAGGGTTCTCTCTTTTCGTACTCTCGCTTGAACCGTTGCTGGTGAACATCCACCGGAACATGCACGTCAGAGGCTTTCCGCTAACGGGGGAGCCCAATATTAAGGTCCTCGCTTACGCTGATGTATCCCTGTTCGTCAGGGACCCGGGAAGGCTGCAAGCTTTTTGGCGAACATTCGCATAATATGCTGACGCCTCAGGCGCGGCCTTGAACATGAGGAAGAGCAAGGCCTTACTATTTGGAACATTCTCTGACGGCGCTCTGGAAGAGTTGGAAATGGTCGACGCCGCCAAGGTGCTCGGCATATACTTTTGCTGTGGTGGCGTCGCCGACCTAAGCTGGCAACGAGCGCTCGAGCGGGCACAGGATGCAATAGCACGCCTCCAACCGAAGGATCTCACGCTTCGTGAGAGGGCCATAGCCGTAATGACAACCATCTGCGCCTTTGCCTTTTATGTAAGCCGAATAGGAGTGATGCCTACCAAGACTGCGACGCAATTGACAAGTATAATCGGTGCCTACCTGTGGGACGGCAGACTCGCGCCCTTACGTCGAACCCTCCTGCAACTCCAAGCTTCAGAGGGCGGCCTCGTGCTCACGCATGTACTGACGGCGAGCAAAGTACTTGCCTTGAAGACCGCAAGGGCCTTGTTTTGCGCACCTGATTACGTGGGGAGTCCCTTAATGCGTTACTGGTGCAGTAAAAACGCATCTTCCATGAATGCCGACCGGCTGCTCACCCCACTCGCTGAGACTCTCTCCGCGTTCTATAAGGCAGCCGCGAACACCATGCGCGTGCTAGAAAAGGAGGCCTCTACGTGCGACGTAGATGAGACCCCGCCTGCTCGCATTGTGGAAGAAATCGCCAGCAACTAGATAACCCTCAAGGAGAGACGACGGTCGCGGAACTAAAAGCGGAAAGGCAAAACAGATGGGCGTGCCATCCCTTCGTCCACCCAAGACTTCGCATGAAAAAAAAACTGGGATGTCCTCCCAACCCGCCAGCGCCTCCACAAGTTTGGCATCACGCCCACATTCCGCTGTTCCAATTGTCACGCGGGTGAGACTCTGGCGCATGTCTTATTTGAGTGCCCAGCGGTCCAAACCGGTTTGGCGCCTGACTGCGAGGGATCTTTAAATCCATTCTCCCCCAGCCCTGAACAGAAACAAAGATGCCTTTGCAAAGTTAGTGGCCCTCTGCACCATATTCACGATCTGGAAGTGACGCTGCTTCGCTGAAGTTAGCCGCTCTCCATTCAGAGCGGCCTTCCCGACCGTAGCTCGTATCCGTTACATGGTGTGGCGGCACCTCTCAGACCAACTTGAAGCCAGCGGCGAGGAAAAGTTTCTCCGCCGCTGGCATACGAGGTTTTTTCTTCTGCAAAAAGGCAAGTTACGCCTCTCGATGACCCGTTTTTAAGCGCACGCCAGCCACTGCGTCCCACTGTTTCCTGACCGGCAAACGGAAAGTGCCAATGCCCAACTCCTCCTGTCAATTGTGTAATGATGTGTCTCGAATCTGTTCTCTGTACGGATTAACCCCTTAGTTTTCTGGAGCCCGAACAGCGGCGACCTTTATCGCACCCTTTTTTTCGCCTGTAAACGGAAGTGGGCTCTTTTGCGTGCGGGCCGTACAGTGCTCTTGTAACCTTTGTATAACGAGTGTTCGAATGATCGCGCTTCTGTTGTAGTGTACAGTCTAAACGTGTTTTTGCTGTTCATCAGTGTGTTTATCACGTGTGTCCGTGATAAGTGTCGGAGAAGAATTATGTATTTGATTACGTGTCAGAAGTGCAATAAACTTCCCTTTGTTACGCCCTTTACTTTACTGCCGGTTTAACTCGGGGAAAAAATTGCTTCTCGTCGCACGTAACGTAATCTGTGAATCTGTTCCATCTAATTTACTGCTTTTTGCGTTTCTCTTTGTTTTCTTGAGTGGTTCGTAATCTGTGAGAATATTGGAAGTGCTCTGTGTTAAATCCTGTCTATGTTCTCGTCTTTTTACACGCCACTGAAGTGATTTTGTAACACCAGACAGTTGTACTCACCTGAAATGTTGTCACCAGTTTGCAATGAACTTCCCTGTTTCGCCCCTAATATGTGTACAAATGTTGCACGCACAGACATATGTTGAAGAGTTGCAGATGTTTATATAACCAGTTGTTTGTACTTGGGCAACGATTCGAACTGCAACATTCGTATTAGCAACACCAGAAGCTAATATGAAGAGCCGATGTTCGCAAGTACGCTGGCCCTGGACACTGCTACATATAACCCCTTCAGCGCAAGGCAACTAACGAGAATAAACGTAGATCTGTATTTTTATGAAATTTGCTAGGCAGCCCAGCAATCACTATTGACGTTTCAAAAAATTAGCGTCTATTTGAAAAGTATTTCCGAAACCTGCCGTGGCTCTGTGGTAAAATGTTGCATTGCCACGCAGAATGCGTGGCATTGCAGCATTGCTACAATTGTGTGATGACTGGTTAATGGCCCTAATGCTTGGGTTCGATTTCAGCTGGGACCCTTACATTTATTCTTTGCATTCGTCTGGTCGACGCTACCTATGTCGATTATTTATTAACGCTTGCGCCTTAAAATTACCCATGAGTGTTCTCGCCATTCCTGGGTAGATATTAAGTGTCAATCAGCTGTGGCATATACCCGCATACCATTGGCACATACCCGCCCGTGGGTATGTGCCACTGTTTAGTGGAGAGTGTTTGACAACCTACGCGACGGGATTGTGACATGAGGAAGTTTTAGAATACCATTTGCAAGCGCTGCGGGAATTGCGGGCACAGCGGTGCTATAAGAGTTTTAGAATAGCGTTTGCCCGGCTGCGAACCGCAGCGCACGATCGCAGCGACACGATAGCCTCCAAACCAGCGCTTGCGGGCCGCCTTCACCGCACACAATTTTGGATTTTCTGCGTGCGGTCCGCGAACGCGAACGCCGACTCGCGTTATGACGCATGCGCAGTGGCAGCGACCGCACCGCAAGAGCTCGTATTGCGCTATTCTAAAACTCTCTATTATTCATGTCTTGACCAGCGCGTCATATTTGTCTAACCATCTTACCCTGCCTTGCTAATTTTCGTTCCCGCCAAGGTAGGGGGGTGACCCTAAGAGCACCCAAATCTAAGCGACTAGATAGATAGATAGATAGATAGATAGATAGATAGATAGATAGATAGATAGATAGATAGATAGATAGATAGATAGATAGATAGATAGATCGATAGATAGATAGATGTGCGCAAAGTCGCCGAAGTTCGCCAAGAAATGCTTCACAACTAAAAAAGGAAGAAAGGGAAAGTAAAAGGCGGTAAGGGGGTAAGTAGGACATTAGGGATAACGCACGAGAAAAAAAGGAAAAAAATGGCAGCATATCCATGGAGTGATTGATGGAGAGTGGGGCGAAGCATCCGTCTATCCATTCGTTCTTGCTTCCGTCCGTCCATGCGTCCATCTGTGTGACTGTCCGTGCGTCCATTCGCTCATCCGTGCGTGCGTCTGTTCGTGCGTCCGCACGTCTATCTGTGCGTCCGTCCATGCGTTCGTTTATGCATCCGCCCCTGCGTCCGTCCATGCATCCAACCGTGAGTCCGTCCATGCATCTGTCTGTGTGTCCATTCGTCCATCTATTCAACACTCAAAGTACCATCATCTCGTATCTTTTCATCATATATTCCGGATATGCACCGCCATCCAGCGGACATTCCAAGGACTAAGCGAGAGGTGACACACGCACAATTTCTTACGGCTTGCGCTTCGTGTCTACTTCCCACCTTTAACCATCTCGAGTTCATGGTATATACTAGTTCACTGTAGTCATGGCAATGCGGCCCAACGCTCGCTAAACCTTTCTGAAACCAAGGAGGTTATGCCCAGCGAGTATAACGTAGCAACCCTTTCTTGTCAGATAGTGCTCAATGTACACACCAAGGGCTGCTAAGGGGAAATGAGAGACAGGAGAATTCGGCTTTTAGTTAACGCGCACGCTGTGAATTTTTTATTGTTTAACTACGCTCTGAATAAATCACCGGCAACACCTTGGAGGCCAAAATGTAAGACTTTTTACACACTACGACTACTACTACGAGGGACGAATGGGTGTCGCTACAAGTAGCTTCACCCCTAAAAAAGGAGTAGACGCAGAGAACTTTCCGGGTTGGCCATGACCTTAACAATTCGTGGCAGGAGTGATTTTAGAAGTGAGGAAACAGGAAGAAAGCAGTGGTTGAAAGGTTCTAGAAATAAAAACTTCGTAGTTGTCTATAGACACAAGCATATCTATATGCTTGTGTCTATATTTGTCTATATGTATATGCTTGTGTCTATATCTATATGCGGATGTAGCTGATTGGGATCGCATCAAAGAAGAGTGGCGCCATCATTGCAGTGCGTCGGGCAGAGGACTTCGCACCCGTATGTCGAAAGATGCGTCATTGTTAATCCAGAAGATACGCATTACCAATCGAGATCTCAGTCATTCCACTGTCATGCGGGCATGGCAAGAGGAGCTCGTTGAAAGGTAACAACGTATTATGCGCGCTTCTTCGCTCTCGGCTCCAGCTTGGCGCTGTAGACGTGCACCGTGTTCACACCCTGAGGTGCTAAGATATGCACGCAGAGCTCTGCTTTGTCCACCAGGCTCACCTGCCATCTCGCTTAACTCTCCCGCCCCGGCTGCTGCGGGTATACACGCGACTTTCAGGAATTCACTCAACACTTTCAGTCAATAGCTCAATCTGGTGCAAATGTCGGTTACCCAGGATCTGTTTCTTCGCATCCTCTGCTAACAAATTTACCTCATCATTCCAACATGTCAAATGACGTCCTGCTATCACCGTCATCTGATGACGAAATCAAGGGCGCATTAGACGCAATGAAGAAGGGATTGGCCCCAGGGCCTGACGGACTCCCTGCAGAGTTTAATGTACAGTTCTGGCCTATCATTGGTCCAACTATGTCACGCGTCATTCCCAAGTGTTTCCAAGATATTACACTTCCAACCTTTTTTCACAAAGGCCGTATAACACTAGTTCCCAAGAAAGACCCAATGTCCACACGACCAGAAGATTGGCGCCCTATTACCCTGCTCAATGTAGATTACAACTCTTGGCCCACGTTTTGGTGCGCCGAATCAGCCCATTTCTTGCAACAATAATCGCTCCCCGCCAGGTCTGTTCTGTTCCGGGCCGAGAAATACTTATTCATACGTGGTTAACGCGTGACATCATTCCACTAGCCGATGTGCGCAAGGACTGTTGGTTTCATTAGATCAAGAGAAAGCTTTTGATTTCATAGAACATGGCTACATAAGAAATGTTTTATATGCATACGGATTCCCGGATAAGTTTATTGACCTCATCCACGCGATGTACACTAATTCAGAAAACACCCTTTACTTAGATTACAGTGAGAGTCACGCATTTAGAGTCACGCGTGGGGTCCGTCAAGGGTGTCCCCTCTCTCCAGTGTCATTTATCCTTGCGTAAGAACCCTTCTCAAGGGCCGTTGAACATCACCCGCCAATTTGTGGCTTACCTCTACCCGGTAACACTCAAGTAAAGGTCATTGCATATGCAGATGATATTACTCTATATGTACATATTGAACAGTCGCTGCAGCATGCTCTTGATACAATCCATGATTTCGCTATTATCTCCGGTGCAAGGTTAATTTTTCTAAAAGCCAGTATTTTTTTCATTGGCAACCCCAGCGGTCGTATCAACATCACGTCGCCTTTACAGTGGTCTCCTGAAATTTCAATACTCGGAGTTACTTTCACTGCATTTGGTATACAAGATAGCATCTGGTCATCCGTTGTATAAACTCTTCTAAGTGATGTCAAAGCAGCCAGGTACTTCGAATTCCCCCTCTTGGAACGCTGATACTTAACTCAAATGGTGTACCTAGGAAAATTTTGGTACCTTTGCCATTCTGTTAAACCACCACTCCTCGTCTGCAGGAAAGTGCAAAGCTGCATCAGTTCATTTATTTGGTCTGTTGGCACAGAATTGTTATCGCGTCCAGCGTTAGCTAAACCGCGAGATCAAGGCGGTTTTGCATTCCCCGACGTTTCCGTCACGGCTTCTACATTGTGCCTCCGCACTCTATTACGAATACTAAGCAATGATGGCATGCCCGCTCAGACACTGGCTCGCTACCATCTGGGGCCATCACTACGTGTCTTCTTGACGGATAGCCAAATAAACCAAGGCCCCCATCAACTGAATTACCATCTTTGTATCGAGCGCTTCTGGCATTTCACCGACGTTTGGAAGCTACATGCCCAGAGATAGAGGTGGCCGATTCTAAAGTGGTGGACACAATGGCCGCCCTTCTACGGCCCTTGGTGTCCCAGCATCGTCAATCTGTAATGAACCGCGCTTGGAAACCAATAACTGCCGCAGCGTTGCCAGGGCATCTCAGAAACTTTGTCTAGAGGTTGGGCTGGGGCTTGCTCCCCACGCGAGATTGGTTGCAGCGATGGCAGGTGGTTCGCACTTCTACTTGCCCCAACTGCGTCATGGTAGAGAACAATCGACATGCGATGTTTGAATGTGTGGTTTCTCTTCTTTTTCGGCGTGCGGTTAATGCTGGTTTTCGGGGACAGGGTGTGCAAACTTTCGGGTCCAACGGCCGATTTCCACGTAGCCGCTTCTCCGCTCTGTTAATAGTTGCGGGGCTGTTCAGCCTTTGGAGAAAACCGATGTGAGGCCGTAGCTGCCAATTGCCGCCGGCGTGCTTTGTGGCCGATTCTGGGGAGAATGAGACGAGCGATCCTCGCGTTCCTCTCCGAGGAGCTTTTCTTCCTCGGGGAGCAAGAGTTTCTGCGGCATTGGTTATGCCCTTTCGTCAAGGTGGAACACGAAAAGATGCAACTAAGTTTTTGACCGACTTGGTGCTAAGCAGCGCCCATTGAGTTGTTTTATATGATTTCATTTGTTACATATCGTGTTTCATTGCATCTATTGTATCGTTATACCATTGTATCATGATATCGCATTGAGTTCTTGTGTACATATATGCAAACATTGACATGTATATTAGAGCAAATGTCTTCACTGTAACGTAGTGATGTTAGTCGTGAAATATAGATGTGCCGAAGTGTATGTTCCCTGGTTCTGGAATGGTATGAGGCCTCTGTGTTCTCTACATGCTGTAAATAAATTTTTTCTAAACAACGATACAATATGTAAGCTAGGAGCGATTTCTTGTATTACCGGTCATGTTCATTTGAAGGCTGAAGGTAGCTTGGCTCTATATATATTGTCACGGGCTAAGTAGATGCCTGAGGATGACGACGAAGAAGTGCTGAACGGGAACGTGCTCGGTCTGCAGCAGCGTCGTACGCAGTAGCTAGCCAGTATATTTGCCAGTACACATTTGTTCACCAGTGTATACTTTATTCCCTGTAACATCATTGCTGGAGGTGCTGGGTACCACTCGCTATACAGCCCAACGAGCTGGATCTTCGCAGCGGACGGCGCATTGCAGCTACCACGATGACTGACCAGGCTACTCAATGTCAACAAGATCCGTCAGCCCCGCAGCCGATCGTTGTGGTGCAACCTCGTGACCCATGTCCATTCAACGGCACAAGTGGCATAGACGTCGATGACTGGCTGGTTCAATATGAGCGCGTCAGCAGCAGGAACCATTGGGGTCCGACGCTTATGTTTGCGAACATCATCTTCTACTTGCATGGCACGGCAAAACTCTGGTACGAGACGCATCAAGAAGAGTTGACTAGCTGGGACGTCCGTAAGCAGAAATTGCGCTATCTATTTGGGTCATCGGACGTCAAGTGGCCGCAAAGAAAGAGCTTGCGACTCGTGCCCAGACATCCACAGAGCCGTACATCGCGTACATCCAGGACGTGTTGGCTTTGTGCCGCAAGGTCGACAAGGACATGCTCGACGAGGACAAAGTCGAACACATCCTGAAAGGAATTGCGGATGACGCCTTCAATTTTCTCCTGTGCAAGGACTGCTCGACGGTGGAGTCGGTCATCGAAGCATGTCGTCGCTTCGAACAGGCAAAAAGTAGGCGCATAGTTCACCGATTTGACCGCCTTCCTAACACGGCGGCTATGTCTTCTTGCGAAGATTTGCCCACACTACACCAACCACCAGCGCCAGAAAACGTCACCAGAATCGTCCGTCGGGAACTCGAGGCTATGGCTCCCGCTATGTCTAGCGTCAGCGCGCCAGGACACAACCTCGATGCTGTTTCAATGATACAGGCCGTGGTTCGCCAAGAGATCGCGAATATGGGCATTTCGCCACCTCATCAAAATGCCCCTGCTACTTCCAGCTCGGCTCCAGTCGTTGCGGCTGCCACTCCGAACCGCACGTTCGCGCCACGACGAAACCCAGCAGAATGGCGCACTCATGATGATCGGCCCATAGGTTTCACGTACCATCGGATAGGACACATCGCTCGCCATTGCCGCAGCCGGTGGACCTCATCACCTCGACCGAGCTTCTATGATTGGCGGCCTCGCTCTGAACGTGCACCTTATGCCCCATCCTACCGTTCTGAGACAGGTGCAGAGCATAATCCAGAACGTCGGACCAGCCGCTCGCCATCGCTCGTGCGTCGTCAGTCCGCTCGCCCCAACCCCGCCGTTCTCGGTCTCCCTACGACCGTCGCTCGGAAAACTAGCCGGTGCAGCCCCCGGAGGTGACGCTGCATACACGACTTGGACTGCAAATCCTCAGATTACTCCCGACCAGCGGTGCAACCTCCTTACAATTCTCGTCGATGGTTTACCTATAACTGCTCTTATTGATACCGGTGCACAAATATCTGTGATGAACTCAGACCTCCGCCGCCGCCTCCAAAAAGTTCTGACGCCTGCGATTGCACCTACCGTTCGTACAGCGGATGGGAGTACTCCTGCTGTGCTTGGAATGTGCACTGCCCGATTAACAATTTCTGAGCATCAAACTTCAGTTCTGTTCGCAGTACGGGAAAATTGCCCTCATGACCTAATCCTTGGACTCGACTTTCTGACTTCACACGCTGCGCTCATTGACTGTTCCAAAGATCTTCTTCAGCTCGAACTACCATCCTTTTCGGAGACCGTCTCTACCAGCCCACCTCGTCTACGCTCTGTCGATTTCCTTAGACTTCCGCCGCAAGCCGCAGTTCAAGTCCAACTCTCGCCATATCCTGCAGTACCCGATGGTGATTATGTTGCTGCCCCGATTTCTGACGTCGCCATGACACGCAATGTTGCACTCCCCAACACGGTGGTTACCGTTAAGGACAACAGAACTTCGTTTCCCGTCCTCATTTTCAGCCTCTCAGCGCAAGTTATTCCTCGCGGCATGTCACTTGCGCATCTTACACCACTGGTCGACCACACAGTTTCCGCTCTAACCACCAATTCGCCACCCGATTTTTCATCAACGTCGTTCTCGTCACGTTCCTGTTCCGACCTTTTCAAGCCAATGCTATCTGACAAGCGCATGACACGCAATGTTGCACTCCCCAACACGGTGGTTACCGTTAAGGACAACCGAACTTCGTTTCCCGTCCTCAATTTCGGCCTCTCCACGCAAGTTATTCCTCGCGGCATGTCACTTGCGCATCTTACACCACTGGTCGACCACACAGTTTCCGCTCTAACCACCAATTCGCCACCCAATTTTTCATCAACGTCGTTCTCGTCACGTTCCTGTTCCGACCTTTTCAAGCCAATGCTATCTGACAAGCTCACCTCTGAACAA
This sequence comes from Rhipicephalus annulatus, assembly GCA_013436015.1. Taxonomy (NCBI): domain Eukaryota; kingdom Metazoa; phylum Arthropoda; class Arachnida; order Ixodida; family Ixodidae; genus Rhipicephalus; species Rhipicephalus annulatus. The sequence continues at coordinate 89,790 of WOVY01000263.1, forward strand.
GTCTCTGCTTTCTGCCGTGTGCTTGCTTCTTATCAGGACATCTTCGACTTCGGCGACCGTAATTTGGGCCAGAAATCTGTGGTAACCCATCGCATCGACACCGGTGATGCTCGACCCATTCGCCGACGACCCTACCGTGTGTCAGCCGCGGAGCTTGCTATTATACAGCGAGAAGTCGATAAAATGCTTGATAAGCGCATAATCGAACCCTCATCTAGTCCCTGGTCCTCACCCGTTGTACTTGTTAAAAAGAAGGACAATAGCTGGAGATTCTGTGTTGATTACCGCCATCTCAACTATATTACCAAGAAAGATGTCTATCCCCTAACGCGCATAGATGATGCACTCGATTGCTTGCACGGTGCCAAATATTTCTTTTCAATAGACCTTCGCTCAGGCCACTGGCAGATCGCTGTGGACGACAAAGACAGAGAGAAGACGGCCTTCGTGACTCCTGATGGACTTTATCAGTTCAAGATGATGCCTTTTGGATTATGCAATGCCCCCGCGACATTTGAGCGCATGATGGACTCTCTCCTTCAAGGCATGAAGTGGACCATCTGTCTCTGCTATCTTGACGACGTTATTGTTTTTTCGACTACTTTCGAAGACCATTTTACCCGTCTGTCCACAGTGCTTGATGTTTTTCGACGTGCCAACTTGAAACTTAACTCGCCCAAATGCCGCTTTGGGCAACGCCAAATCTGCGTACTCTGCCATCTTGTTAACGCTGCGGGCGTTCAACCAGACCCTGCGAAAGTACGAGCAGTTCGCGACTTCCCCACACCCCGCTCAGCCAAGGACGTCCGAAGTTTTCTGGGACTGTGCTCCTATTTCCGTCGTTTTGCCGAGAAGTTCGCTGAGTTAGCCGATTTCCTTATTCATGACATCATTCTGCGTCATGGTGCTCCTCGTCAGTTGATCACCGACCGCGGCAGCTGTTTTCTATCTAAAGTAGTTGACGAGCTCCTGCGATCCTGCCCTACCCACCACAAGTTCACTACAGCGTACCATCCGCAAACCAACGGCCTCACGGAACGCGTCAACCGTACCTTGACGAATATGTTAGCCATGTACGTCTCCAAGGATCACAAAGATTGGGACATCCACTTACCTTTCGTTACCTTCGCATACAACAGTTCACGGCATGATACAGCTGGATTTCCCCTTTTTACCTACTGTTCGGTTATGACCCGCCTTTGCCCATGGACACCATGCTCCAATCTGACGCCGCCTCATCGACTGCTTATGCTCGTGATGCCCTGGCCCGAACTGACATCGCCCGCCACGTCGCCCGGGATCGTTTATGTGCCTCGCAGCTTAACCAAAAGAGTACTTACGATCGCCGGCACCACGACGTACAGTACTCCCCGGGGTCACTCGTCTTGCTGTGGTTACCATTACGTCGTGTTGGTCTCAGCGAAAAACTAATGTCCCGTTACGTTGGCCCCTACCGCGTCATACGCAAGGTCACCAGTGTGACCTATGAAATAGCTCCACTCCATACCACGTCAGTACCAGCTTCAGTCCCGACCGATATAGTGCACGTCTCACGGCTTAAGCCATACTTCTCACGCCTCGAGAATTGATCGCACCGGGACGGTGCTTCTGCCGCCGGCGGGTAATGTCACGGGCTAAGTAGATGCCTGAGGATGACGACGACGAAGTGCTGAACAGAAACGTGCTCGGTCTGCAGCAGCGTCGTACGCAGTAGCTCGCCAGTATATTCGCCAATACACATTTGTTCACCAGTGTATACTTTATTCCCCGTAACATCATTACCGCAACTATGCTATCTATGGCTTTCAGCGATTCCAAATTCGCACGTGCTACATTGATTCCTGATGAGTGCAGGGGCTTAAATTTGTGTATCAAATGCGCTTCTATGTATTTCCTCTTTCATGGTGGTTAGAGATTAGTTTGTAGAACGTAAAGCTTTGCTTGGTCGATATTGTGGTCCTGTTGATTGAACTGACCGGCTACGGCTTTTGGTAAATTGTGCTTTGAGTCGGCACGATGGGCGTTCAGTCTTACGTGAATCGGCTGCCCAGATTCACCTATGTATTGTTTTCTACACGTGGCACACTCAACACCGTATATTAGGTTGTTTGAAGTGCAGGTCAATTTCAATTTGGCCTTGTGAATGTGATCAGATGCTGTACTTTTTACGTTTGTAGCCGGCTGCATACGTTTACAGGTGGAGCATCTCGGCCGGCCACAGGGACCAGACGTTGCCCCATAGTCTTTGATTTAAGTTTAGCAGGAACAGGTTTGCGTGATCAGTTTTGCATGTTCACGCAAAAATGTCCTCGCAGAACCTTTCAACCAGTGCTCTCTTTCCTCTTTCTTCGCTTCTAAAACAACTTCTGCTGCGCATCGTTAAGGTCACTGCGAACCCAGAAAGTTCTCTGCGCCTCTTCTTTTTTTCCTTTTTTTTTCGTAGGATGGGGCACTCGCGCTCATTTCGCTGGCTTCAGATACACCAAATTAGGTATTACGGGACGTGAATAGATGACGAAATTGTAAGACTAGTGAAAACATGAAAGTCATGGAATGCGTGTCACGTAAGAACATGTCTACATGCCACGCTCAGGAGGCGCTCGCCGCCATTTCGCTAGCTTTACATATAGCAAATTTTCTGTTACATGACGTGAACGGAAGACGAAGGTATATGATTGGCACAAACATGATAATCATGGCATGCACGTAAATAAAGAACATGACAACATACCATGCTCATGATGCGCTCGCGGCCATTATAGTAGGTTCACATAAGCCAAGTTCGGTATTACGGCACGTGAATGAATGGTGAAATTAAATGACTGGTGAAAAGCTGACAATCATGATTTGCGTGTGATGTAAGAACGTGACAACATACCACGCTCATCACGCACTCACAACCACTTCGCTAGCTTCGCATATACCAAATTTGGTATTGCATGACGTGAATAGAATGGCGAAGGTGAACAACACATCCAAGCTGGGTAGTCTTCATATGCGTGTCATGTAAAACGTGACTACATGCTGCGCTCATATTGAGCTTTTGGCCGTATAGCCAGCTCCACATACACAAAGTTTAGTAATACGTAACGTGAATGGGCGACGGAGGTGAATAAGACATGAAAACACGATGATCATGATATGCGTGTCATGTAAAACATGAGTACATTCTACGCTGATAGAGTGCCCGTGGCTATTTCGCTAGCTCACATATGCAAACTTTGGTATCGCATGACGTGAATAGATGATGAATGTAAATGATACGTTCAAACGTGATAGTCATGACATGAAAGTCATGTACGGCAAAATTTACGCCCGCCTTAAAACGTTGCGCTGATTTCAAAGTTTTACATCAACCTTCCTCATCGGTGCTTCGCATGTCATCAATTTGCCACTGTACGTAGGATCTGCCAATTATATTTTGTTCGTTTTAGTGTTAATGCGAAAGCCTAAGATGCCTAATTAAACTTGAATGTTTACCGACGGTGTCAACACGAAACGCAAAAAATATGTTCTCGTACTCATGACTAATTAATAGAAAATAAACTTTTCATGATTTGACATCTCGTGCGAGGTTTGTACATTCTTTTGGTGCATCTCCTCTTGTGCCATCATCATAGCTAACTTGAAATGGTGACGTTAAAGTGTGTTCTAAGCAACAGATGTGTGCTTTGAATTTCGTAGCGGTGAGGAGCTGCATGAAGGTCCGTCATTTTTTCATGTCAGCTTTAAACTGTGTGTCATCTCAGTGCCTGTATAAAAGGAAACGGTGAGCATTTCACTCAACAAACTTTGACGGTAAGAGAAATTGCCGTGGTGGTAGCTAGCGTACACGTGGTGTGCACAAGAGTTCCATAGAATGCGATGATGCTAGAGATCTGTTCAATCCAGAGGAAAGCGAGAAAAGTGGGGCTGTCATTAGGAGTGCGCCATTAGGCCTTGGCGAAACATGCTTGGTACTGAAACGATGAAAGGGTGAAACCACGTGGTTGAATGTCTGCATGATTCAGTGATCAGAGAGAGTAAAGTGCCATGTTGGTGACCTCCTGGTGGACAGCTGCCTGAATCACAGAAGCCGGAACTACATAGGTTAATCAGGCTCCAGCACTGCAGATAGCCGGATAAGCGGCTTCAATTTTTTGTTGCACAATTCGGGTAGCATTTTATTTTTGCGTGTTGAACAGAAAGCATCAGCACAGGACGAGGTCGGCGCGATGTTAGCTAAGTGTGCCAACTGTTGAATGATGCAGTCGTTTTAAGTGAGTTCCAGGCGCCCGCATTCCTTGATGGCTGCTTCACCAACGCACACGTTTACAGAAGACGAGGAAGTTGGAAGTTTCATGAATCGGACCATAGAGAGCAACTTTGTTCTGTTCTGTCATTCATGTGTAAGACAACTTGGCAGCCGGCTGGACGGTCTAGAAATCTGTACAGTCATACCACACCTCCTGGAGAGGCGCAAGGACGTGGCGCTTTCACAATTAGTAAGCGAAATTGGTGAGAGAACAACATTGCTCGTGGCTCCGCTTTCCGCCTGCTTAGGGGTAGAAGACTGTAGAATTCTGGTGAATTTCGTTACGTTTGGCCACGTGAAGTTGAGATGTGATTCCGTCGAAATTTTAAATGCAAGGCATTTCTTAGCAAACTTCGGTGACTTTGACTCTATCTATCTATCTATCTATCTATCTATCTATCTATCTATCTATCTATCTATCTATATATCTGTCTATCTATCTTTCTATCTATCTATCTATCTATCTATCTATCCATCTATCTATCTAGCCACCTAAGACTTTTAGCTCTCCTGACTGTTCCGATAATGCTATCGATACCAAACTTGGTATGGCATAACATGACTGTACGAAGAACATATCTGACTAGACATAACATCAAAATCATGACATGTATGCAATGAATGTCATAACTTGCATTTTGTGGTCCTGCAGCTGTTGCGGTGATTCCGTTCACATGGAATGTTGCAAAACTGGCATGGCGTGAAATGATTGCATGGTGAACTCTAGCAACAGACCATAACATGAAAATTATGACATGCGTGTCAGGTAACAATATGACTAGTGTCACGCTCATGATGCGCTCACGGCCATTTCGCCAGTGTTGCATATATCAAATTCGTTATTACAGTACGTGAATGGATGAATAAGGTATGTGAATGGTGCATACATGATAATCATGAGATGCGTGTCATAGAGCAACATGACTACATCTGACGCTGAAGATGCGCTGGCAGCCATTTCGCTATCTTCACTTATACCAAATTTGGTATTACGGGACCTAAATGGTTGATGAAGGTATGATACTTGTACCAACTTGACAAACATGACATGCGTGTCATGTAACAACATCCCTACATGCTACGCTCATAATGCGCTCGCGGCCGTTTCGCTAGCTTCACATGTGCTAAACTCGGTATTACGTGACCCGAACGGACGACATAGGTAAATAATACATCCAAACACAATAAATACGACATGTGTGTCATGCGCCCACAGCCGTTTCGCTAGCTTCACATATGCCAAATTCGTTATCACGTGACGTCAATGGATGACGAAGGTATGTGACTAGTGCAAACATGACAATCGTGAGATGCGTGTCAAGTGAGATCATGACTACTTTCCACAGTAAAGGCGACAATACATTTCAACGTGATTCAGTGCGCGTGATCGCCGGTGTTCATTTTGTTGCGTCACGCCGGCATTGCCACGCCAGGCACCGGTCCTTCCATTTTCTCGCAGGCGCGCGCCGCGCTGCGTTGCTCTGACGTATGCGCGTTTCAGCCCAACCGCAATCCCTCCGTCACGTAAAGAGGGAGACGCAGTGTTGTCTGTGTAACGCATCGGCATGAAATGCAGCATGTCACATTTCGCTCCGGTCGCCCTCGGGCGGCGCCGACGGACGCTGGTCACACCGGTCACGCCTGGCGTCGTACTATAGAGTGCTCGCGTTTTTGCTAACGGAGCACCGTTGTCCCTAGCGTGCGTGCGCGTCAACGCTGCATTAGAGTATATTGATTCCTTCATGGTGCGCTCGCGGCCGCTTTGCTAGCTCCACATTTACCAACTTTGGTGTTACGTGACGTCAATGTATGAAAAAAGTGTATGAATGGTGGAAACACGATAATGGTGACAAGCGTGTCATTTAGGAAAATGACAACATACCACGCTCAATGCGTGCTCGCGCCAGTTCGCTAGCTCGCCATATACTAAATGTGGTATCACGTGGCGTGAATAGATGACGAAGGTAAATGACACATCCAAGCATGATAATCATGACACGGAAGTAATGTACAGCATCGTTTGCTTCCACCTCTTAAGATTGTGCTCATTTTAATGTGACATATCAAACATCCTCATTTGTGCTTCGCATATCATCGATTACCACCAAACGTGAGATCTGCCTTTTTTCTGCTCAATCAGAGTCGAATCTGGAGCGTTGATCATGACGGCGCCACATATAGCCCAAACGAAGACAGTTTCAGATTTTCAGTAGCAAGTTTTGAAATTCTACCGCTCTTCTTCTAAGCGGCCATTCCAAGACAGTCGCGCATATTTTTTATTTTTGTTTTGCTGGCTTTCTGTACACAGCATTTCATTGCACGCTGTGGCCCGCCGACCCCATAGTCGGTGACAAGCTAAGAATAAAAAGTAAAGTTTACGACTGTCCATTCGTATTGTGCGCGTCCAACTGCGATTGCTCATTACTATGATGTAAGAGTCGCGGTGAACGAATGACATAATCAGCATGGCGCCATTCGCGACGAGGGTTCATGTGCCGCTGCACCGAGATCGTCAGGCGTCCATTCAGTTTTCTGTGGTTTCTTCATCAAGAAGAAGCGATTTCATCCACTCGCCCTGAGCATCATCGTCGTCGGCCATCATTAGATGCTGGCGTTAATAATTTTGCAGCCTTTCAAGTGCACCGAAGCGGCAGAGCTTCACCGCTTCAAGTCTGCTTGGCAGCGTGAAGCAGCAACAGGGCGTCTATTCTCTTCGTCGCCAGGATGGCCACTTTCGACGATTGTCGTCGTGGTAAATTGTATGCAGTAAAGTGAATGTGAAGTCTGAATGTACACTGTCATTCTTCATGAAAGGGAATACGCGAACGCGTGGCCTGCGCTCTGCGGCGGCTGCCTACTGCACCATCAACCGGCAAGTGAAGAAAGCACGTTCGCTTTTCGCGTCATTTATGGCCAAGCAAGATAACTAGTTATTGCCGATAGACAAGCGCTGGTAGATTACGTTCCCTGATCGCTCGCGCAGCTAGCGATATCGGATGAATACTGCAACTTTCTCCGTGGTCACGAACAACGTTTGATATGTTGGCAGTGGACTACGCACTGTAGGCGTGAGCAGAGAAAGCGTGCAATCTATCAGCGCTTGTCTACCCGCCATAACTCGTTATTTTTTCGGCAACAGATGACGCTGAAAGTGAACGTGTTTCATTTTGCTGTCGGTTGATTGTTCTTTAGGCAGCCGCCGCCGTGTGTTCCCTTTCATAAAGGACGACAGTGTACGCGTGTGTGTTCTGTGGAATGTGCGTGTCTCTGATTTACGACCCTCAAAAGGTTGTGCATCACGTTGCCCAATGTGTGTGTGTGAGTGTGTTACTTGCGTTAAGTGAAATGAACTTTATTGGGTCCTGGACAACTGGTCCGACACCCTCCTAAGACGGGTCCACCGCAGTTGCTGGCCGTGGCCTTCCGTAGAACGATCTCTTATTGGCAACTAGGTGTTTCAACTTTTCGTCTAATAAATGTTTTTATAGCGGCTGAATAAGCACAATCTCAAAACAGGGTGAAGAAATTTACTTTTATGATTTACAGATTTTAAAACGACCCCACACAGTTTTCAAAGGCTTGTATGAGCAAATGCACGACTTCGTCTGGCTATTAACGTTTCAATTTTCATTGAGTACTAGGACACTGAACTTTTCATGAAAAATTACAACATTCGTCAGGCAAATTACACCTTCAGCCCATTTTTTTTGTGTGAAAGTGTCTGTGTTGTTAACGCACACGTTATATATTCTGTTATGGCTCTTCCGAAGAAATCATCAGGTCATAAAATAGAAAAGTAACCTGAAAAAGCACCGAAGTACTTGCATTTATTGCTAAATTTATTCATTTTGATTTGATGCAAAGAACAGCACACAGTGATATAATCTCCGCCCAATGTGGTCGAACGCACATAATTTTGCGTGCGTTTGAACTTTTCAAGTGCGTAACTTGTTGTATATTCAATCTTTGCAGTTGTGTGACATGGATGGATTCTTTGCACGGTACCTTGCTATGGGGCTTGCTAGCGCACTCGGTAAGTCTAAGCAGTCTTACAAAAATAAACTCTTCCTTTTAAATACAACTTTTATTGGGGCTTAGGTACCACGAAAAAGCAGGAGAGGTGGAAAGTACGGCCGAGGCTCCACAGGACTTGCTCATTGCTTCAGCCTGTCTTGGTTTTCCTTGTGTAAATTTAAGTTCACTCAAAGCGTGAACTTACCAGCCTTCAAGGCCGTTTTTTCGTAGCTCTAAATAAAAAGGCGGATGCTTGATGCGTCACAGAGAGATTTCACATTGAGGTTGTTGCAGCGTGAAAGAGATTCCATGATTTTATGAATTGTCGACGCAGACATCTGTGAAATATACCACTCATGGAATTGCGAATAACTGTTACATCAGTTAGACAGCAATCGAGCATTTGGCTACTCATTAGGGCATGGAAAATTCACGTCGTAGAGCATAGCAGCGTCAAGCGTTTGAAGGGAGCTCATTTATGTACGCAAGGATTAGGCTGTATTAGTACACAAGAAATACGCATAAAAGTAACCTATTGGTGGTATCTACGGATTGTCAAGTAATGTTCCTATTTTTTCCAGCTCATACTACCATACTTAGCGGCAACCTATCTTTGCATGGAGCTGGAGTATTCGCATATACGTGTTACTACGCAAGCAGTCCGGTAGCTTGAAGACAATGTCATTTCTAATTTCTGTTTTGCTTGCACGACGTGCTATCGCACTAATAAAAACACTTTTATGCAAAACGTGAACGGGAGTCTGACAATCCAATCACAGTGCTTAGATGGGTATAGTTCTTGAAATTAGGCAAAAAATCAGACAGTTTAAGCAAAATGATTATCCTTTACAAAGGTAAACCTTGTAACTTATTTGCATCTTTATAATGAATACCTCGTACAAGTAATGCCCCATACCGAGGTACAAATATATTTTTCAATGATTTGTTAACACAATAATATAGATATTATTCAGATATCAAAAAGCAACAACTCTATTCTAGGCCCGCTGTTTTTATTATGACCATCTTCCTCGGCCTTACGCTTCTTAGACGCTGCTCATCACTACACTAGGTCACTCTGCGGAAGGTGTGATTTGGGGAGAAAAACAGATTACTGCGCTTCAGTTGTCTCCGCGTACAGAGCGCTTCATCCGTGACACATGTACGGCAAAATCATTTCACCTTCTTTTGTCTGTGTGCGAGTCAGCATCCGAAGGCCGCACTCGCTAACTGTTCTCACCCACTTGTTTAGTAATAGCAAAAGGCCCTTCGAACTCAGTGCACGATTTCTTTGGTGAAGACGGTGTCACTCGTTGCACCCACACCTCATCACCGATGTGGTGTGGCGGTGGTCGACGATGGCGGTGGTCAAAATGTCGTTTTTGCGCATGTTGGGAATTCACGACGTTCTTGCAGATCTTGGTTCGTAGAATCCACGACCTTCTTGCGCGCCTTGCTTTGTACTTTGCGGCAATATGTTTCTCGTGCGGCAGGAAGATGAGCTTGCACGTGCTTGTGTAAGTAGATGGTACCTCCTTGTTGCTGGACGTAGACGATTTCCTAAGAGAATGTTCCGAGTGAACTCTGCAAGGCCGTGTTAACTTCGTATGCAGCTCTGTTGAGGTAAACTTCCTAATCTGCCTCACCAGTTTTTTTTCAGTACGGCGCCTGTCGAGTTTCTAAGGTACCTCTGTTAGGTCGTTCTGTGTATGGTACGCAGCCTTGGTTTCCGCTCTGCGGAAGTCACGGCTGCGTACCATCCACAACTTCCCATCCACGTATATAAGGACGAAGCTCACAGCGGCAGAAAGTCGTCGATCTGTCGGAGATGAGCTTCTTAAAAAACCCATGTCTCCATTCCAAGCAGTGCTGTAGAAACTTTACGACAAAGCTTGCAGCAAGAGAGGGCTTGGCAGCGACCTATATACCTTGACAAGTAGTCATCATCGACTCTAATTTACCTGCTATCATCTGCCGATGTTGTAAAAGGCCCAATGTGGCCTACTCCCACAGTATCCGAAGATGTAATAGGCGTAAGTAAACCAGGTTGACAGCCCAGACACCATTTGTGTTGTAGGCAGACGTCAGAGCGTGCAACATAGGCGCGCACATTCCTGTCCGTTCTCAGCCACTCAAACACTCTTTTGCTTTGTGCAAGGTTGATCAGTAGCTTATGTGGCCTTCTTTGGGTGACACGCAAAATACTGGAATGCAAAGAGATAGAAACGACGAAAAATTGATGTTCCTCCTGCTTCTCTATCCAACGACCACAATACAGCGTGCCTTCGCCTAAAGGAAACTCGGCGTTGCGTCCAGTGCCTGAAAAGAACTTTTTAATGAGGACTAATCATTTATCGGTACGTTAGGCAGTCGAAAATTTTTGTTGGTAGAGCATGATCCAGTCTTCACGTATTTGCATTGAGCGTTTCTCCACTTTTTTTTGCGATAAAGCATACGCAACCTGATTTTGAGGTTCTGCGCGGTGACGGATACTACAAGTGTAGTCTTGCAGCCATACTATCCACCGTGCGAACTTGTGTTTCAGGTGCTGCTTAGCGAACATCCACGCCACAGCTGAATAATCTGTTTCAATGATGAACTGTCATACGAACAGTGACGGAACTTATCGTCTGCGCTTTAAACAACTCTTCGTGATTACAATTATATACACATGCTTTATATCAAAATCCCCGGTCTAAGTGCAACTGACTATATGTTTTTCTTTTTCTTCTCTGCAGTTGCGCTGATCATAGCCCCCTACAACGCTGACGCCATTTCTCCAGACATATAGGAAGATGCAGCAAATGCCATTGAACACCTTTTCGGAAGTAACGAGCAAATGTTTGAGGAGTGAGGTGACTGTCAACGTATAACGTTGTGGCCCTCCTGCAGTTGATAAACGTTCAAGCCTAATAAAATTCAATGAATTCAACGAACCACTAGACTGGTGTACACATAATGAATATATCTAAAACCATGGAGACGAATAAACATTACAGAATTGTAATAATGCCACTTGTTTAACAAGAAAAAGTCATGTGGTGGTCTGCATATCACGGCTCCTCTGTCGTATTCCCGTCGCGTGCACAACGTTGCAAAACATACGTTCACAGATGGCAAAAAAAGCTTACATGAACAGTTTCGTCACCTGGAGTCGAACCTAAGACCTCTCGCTGCAAATGCAGCACGTGGTGCGAAATGACTGCGTTGAAAGTTCTTTATGTTCGTATGTTCTTCGAAGTGTTAATGTCGAGCCATTCATTATATACAGCATTTACTGTCGGTGAAAGCACATATGAGAAAACAACAAGGAAAATGAATGATTTAGCATGGAAGGTTGGAACCAAGATAAACAAGAGAATAACGAGCGGGGAAAAATGAATTTGTCACTGAAGCATTTGAAAGTGAAGGCCTAGTCCAAGTATTTATTTCTGATCGATTTGATTAATTTGTGGGGTTTAACGTCCCAAAACCACCATATGATTACGAGAGACACCGCAGTGGAGGGCTCCAAAAATTTCTACCACCTGGGACTCTTTGACGTTCACCCAAATCTGAGTACATGCGCCTACAACATTTCCGCCTCAATCGGGAATGCAGCCGCCGAAGCCGGGATTTGAACCCACGACCTGCGGGTCAGCAGCAAAGTACCTTAGCCACTAGACCAACGTGGTGGGGCAGTATATATTCCTGCATTGCGTTATACGGTGTATATTGTGACGCGAAGTTCCTCACTCATTGCCTTGGAGGTGTTTGACGGTGGTGGTTGTTGTATCTTTATTTTGTTTTCTCTATTTTCTTCTTCAAGAATACAATTTGACGCTTGACGAATTCATTTTCTAAATAAAATTTGGTAGCCTGCAGTACTTTGGTACAGCAGGTTTTAGTTGTTTTAGTTTGTTATTTTAGTTCGTTGTTTTAGTTTTGTTATTTAAAAATACATTTTACCGCCGCAAATGTTGCTGTCTTGTCGGTGGTACACAGTGCCGTAGGTCAGCATACTCACTCCTGTCTCGACTCACTCGGACTTACTCAAACCGAGTTATAAGACTGAGTATGTCATGGCAAGTGATATTTAGGTAAGCTTGAGTCTGAGTGAGTGCGGTCGAAGAAAATTTTCATGAGTTTGAGTCCGACAAAGTCTTGCTCAGAAAAATTTTTGTGACTCCGCGTCGGAGCGAGTTCAAAGCGCGAAAGATATTTCATGTGTGACTGTGAGCGCGCTCCACAATTTTCGCCAACCTATGCCCACAGCTCGGCTACTTCCACGTGTTCTCGTTGATTAGCGAGATGGTGTGACGCGTGCGAGGGTGCGCTTTAAATGTTGTTGCTTCGAGCAATGCGAAGCGCGTGGAGCGAGGAACTTTATGTTTGAAGTTTCGTATGCGTCATCTTCAACTTTTCATATTCGATGTTTATGAATGGTGTGAATAACTGTTTTTGGACCGCTTACAGAGCCGTACCCGTATATTTTTATATGATATTTTTTAAAACCTTAGAAAAAAGCCCATGCGTTGATCAAATACAAGGGTCATGGCGATATAGAGTTTGTAAAGGAGAATTCTGTACTCTATAATATAGTTTTACTTCTTACAGCATATGTACATAAAAGGGCCAAAGCAAACTAAAGAGGGAGAAAAAAATGTCCAAGGCATCAGCCTGGGATTTCAACCAGTGGTACCTCACTCCTGAGCGCACTGCACTAATTAACAAGGCAGCGCCAATTTGTCAATCTCGCTAACAGCGAGCAATGTATATAAACCATTTTAACTGGCTTACTGAAAGTCAATGAACCTAAAAGAAACACTCTTGAACAAAACATGTACAGCCACCCAAGTCTCAAACTATATTGCGCGAGTGCCAATGTTCTTGTGCATCAGCGCCGTACGACGACGCCAAGGTGAAACTTAAATGTGTGGCAGCTTGAGCTAGTTGGTATGGCATCACGATAGGTATAGCGCGAGAACAAAACGACCACACAGAGACAAGAAGGACCGTGTTCTTCGTGTTCTTCTTGTCTCTGTGTCGTCATTTTGTTCTCGCGCTATAACTATAGCCAAGGTGCTAATTAGGCTAAAGTAAGCGCATGCCCATGAAGCACGCTAAGCTGGGCCCATGGTCAGCTTGGGTGCTCCATGGCGAGAACGTCGACACATGCGCTGACGCACGAAACAATTGGCACTCACGCACAATAAAACGTTTGGGCGGCTGTACTTATTTTGGACAAGCCATACATGCCTTCCCTAAACACTGACGTGTCCGATGGTTTGATTGATGAAGGGTTCGGTTCACTGGAGCACATAAATCTGGATAAAAGGGGCTATAAAAAGTGTTTATGGCTCCGTCTCCAGTCTGACGCAACAGGAAAAATCGCTCGCGTCAAGTCAGGGATTATTCAGGAAGTTGTCTGTCTTGCCTGTTTATTCACATTCCACCGAATTGTGCCCCGTCACTTTCACTTTAAACAAATTGACTCAACTCGCTGCACCAGATAGATTGTGGTCATGCTTACGCCGTTAAAATATCGCACAGTTTTGTCGTCGCCACAGTGTATATCTCATCGCAAACCTTGCGCACTGATGTCCCGAACTTTTTGCTGCTAAGTTCCGTGTGGTGCCCCGCCATGGTGGTCTAGTGGCTAAGGTACTCGGCTGCTGACCCGCAGGTCACGGGTTCGATTCCCGGCTGCGGCGGCTGCATTTTCGATGGAGGCGGAAATGTTGTAGGTCCGTGTACTCAGATTTGGGTGCACGTTAAAGAACCCCAGGTGGTCAAAATTTCCGGAGCCCTCCACTACGGCGTCTCTCATAATCAAATGGTGGTTTTGGGACGTTAAACCCCACAAATCAATCAATCAAGTTCCGTGTGGTATGTCTACAGGATGTTCCGGTTATAGGCACTCAAGAGTTACGTTAATGTACTTCGACGGGAAAAACAGTGAATTGCCGCGTTTCTTTATGCCTAACTTAGATTTCACCTCTTTTCAGACGTCTCGAAGCCAAATATTCGCAACAACACGTCTTTAGATATTGTGGTTAATGCGTTACCTCAATTCAAGCAGAATCGACTATGTTCACTACATTTCGTATGGTTCATAAATCTCCTTGCTTTACTTCGTAGACCAGCATGATGTTTTGCTATCGCATTCATTGCTCCAGCCTTCTGCCGAAACTTCGACTTTTTATGGCAAACAATGCAGTAGGAGATTGTGACGAAGCTCTCAAACTTTGCACATTATTAATTACCTAAAAAGGCAATTAGAATAGCATCAGGTGCTGCGACAGACGAGCACCACAAAAAAGTCCAGATCAGCTCCCAAGAAGAACGCCAAAAGCAGCTGCCAGGATCAGGGGGGGGGGGGTATGTTTAGACTGGAAGCACTCCGCGATTGTGCGAGCCGTGACGAGCGCCAACAATTTGCCAGAGCACGATCGTGATGCTGGATCTGGCCCCGTACTCGATAACTCTATCTCTGTGACGCTTGCCTACCTGTCCAGTTGATCGATGTTTTCCTTTAGGGGCCAAGCTCCTCAGGGTGTAGGTAGTTCCCTCCTCTGCATTACTATGTTGTAGGAGCTATTTCTAGTTAGTTTTAGGAATGGCTCAATAAATGGCGTTGTTTGTATATCTCCTTGGAAATATTATCAATACATGACATTAGTATTTTTTGTATAGTTGACAAATTAAGAGAAGAGATGGCGCTGTTATATTAAGAAATTCAAAGCATAGCCAGGTAGCGAATTATGATGATTGGGTTGAAGCGTCCGTCCGTTGAATGAATGCCCCAGTGTGATATGAGCGGATCGACAGACAGACACTCTGTTATACATATAGACGGACGGGTGGACACTTCACCCCACTTACCATTGTTAACTCCATAGATATGTTGTGTGTGTTTTTATTTGAAACCGGCTCAGCGACACATGTTTCGCCATACTTCTTTGGCGTTACACAATGATCACTATTCCGCCAACACCCTAGCACTTCCTACCTCGCCCACGCATACCAGGAACAGCCCAGATGTCGATGCTCACGCACAATCGTCTATCCACAGTGACACATAGAAAGCGTATGCAGCCAGCCTCGAGGATTGTGTAACTCTTCCTTCAGTCACAGATTCATTTTCTTTCGACATTTTGTAGCTCTCCCGCTTCCCTACGGCGCTTTTTTCTTGCTCAAATGGAACTTAAACCATTTAGATCATTTTCGAATATCCACCTAAGCCATGTGATCCAGGGTACGCACGAATCAAATCTCCTGCTGCAGGAGGCTTACAGGGGGGATCGTCGATGGAAAGGATAGTGGACAGCGGAAATTGATCTTGCGTGGTATCTTGCCCGTCTCAATCGGGTTGGAAATGTAGTTCTTGCATAACTAGATGATACAAAAGAAACTTTCTGTTCTCCACGTGAAACCAATGCTATTAGAGCGGTGATATTGACTTGACGCACAATAAGAAAGGAAGCGAGAAAAAAACAAAGAAAGAAAGACAGAAAGAAAGAAAGAAAGAAAGAAGTGAAGGAAGGAAGGAAGGGAGGAAGGAAGGAAAGACAACGATTGAGAAGGCAGGGATGTTAACCATGGTTCGCTACTCAACACGCAATAAGGATGTTTGCCTATTCAACGTGGACTTGGTTCATTCTATTGTAGCCACATTTGATGGCCAACCATTCTTTTACTATATTAAGTGCAAGAATATTTATCTCGTTATTTTCGTCACAGATGGACTGCTATCGATGAAGACCTCACGTTCTCCACGCTATGCCACGTGGGCACGTACAACAGCGTGGCTCTGTAAGAGAGAACAATTGTTTTTTTTGTATTTGAGACCAGATATCAAGAATATGTGAAGTTATACATTCCTAAACCATGATGTTATCACAAGACATGCCATATTTGAATTGTCGAGAAATTCGGCCAGCCTGCTGTTTTTTAATGTCCACTGCCATTGCACAGTACACGGGCTTCAACAAATCCGGCTCTATCGGAATGTGGCAGCCACGGCCGGGATCAAACCTGTGACCTTCGAATCTGGAGCCGAGCATCATAGCCACGGCTCCGCAATGGTGGACGAGGGAAATGATGTCAGATATTCTTTTAATCCATGTCTGCTTCTTCTCTTTCGTGTTGTACCCCGCCAAAAGTTTATTGCCATCCAGGGACCGGAAGCGTTTTAGCAGAGCTCACACTGATGCCGCAGACCGTCGCTGTTAAACACACCACTTCATGATCTGTAGTAGCTCCTCGGACGTTCAAGCTGTTCAAAGCTGGACATATACGTTCAGGAAGTGCCAATATGACCAGACACAAAAGTTATCAGTCTGCGAATGCATAGTCTGCTACATGTATTGACCAGCATTTCTCCGAAAAGTATTCCATAACCAGACACGAGAGGTACGTTACGGCTGATGCGTAGTCCCAACATTCAAACTTGCTTTCAGAGAACGCTGCTACATAGCTTTGCCTGCAATCCGCCCATACTTTTTCCGCTTCTTCTGTTGTCATGCCACGTCTTCGGGATGGCTCCGGAGCAAATTGGCGTGCTCAATAGTTTATCAACATCGTGTTACCAAAATTTTCTATTGCATGTATGATTCATTAAAGACAAGCCAGCCCTGAGTTCTGTTCTTATCGATGATGATTCATCGAAGAGGTATAGCTCAATTAGTTGTATTAGTTCTTACGGATGTCACTCGAGGCTTGTCCGCATAATAAACACCGAAAATATGTTTTTAAATGATCTTGTTTTCTACCTCCAGCCTGATTACAGCTTGTAAAATATCATTACTTCTTAAAACAATGTTTTTACCGGGGAAAGCTATCTACGCTTTGAGTGCCTACGCTTCTGTTGCCTACCTTCACTAGTAATATTATTAGTTGTTGGGTTTAACATCCCCGCAAAGCCTTACGATCATGAAAGACGGCGTATTGGAAGGCTCTGAAAATTTGCTCCACCTGGACTTATTAACGTGCACTTTATTCAAATGAACGGGCTTCAAGCGTTTTAGTCTCCATATAAAATGCAGCTGCCACGGTGGGAACTTCATTCCGTGACGTGCGGGTCAGCTGTCACGCACCATAACCACTAAACCGACATGGCGGTTTATCTTCACTACTAAGCCCTGCAATGTGCACAGGTGCCGCTACCGGATCGTGATCCGTCAGCTTCTGGGGCGTTTAGCAGAGAGTCACGCTGTGGACTGCGGGAAAATTGTAACAACACTGAGAAACATGAAGCCAACACAGTCACCATGCTACTTGTTTCTCTTTTCTCAAAATATGGCACATAACCGATTCTAGGGGTTCAACGAAGTTATCACAACTTTTTTGATAGCATCTAAAATGCACATCAATATGCAAAAATACATTACGGGAAAAATTTTAAAAAAGGAAATGAGAGCTAATATACTAACAAGACTTTGTGATTTCGAACAGACCAGACATCTGTAATCATATGACCAGAAAAATGTGGAATAAGTTCTGTTTAGACGACTATACTTTAACCCACTTTTCATACTGTCGGAATACTTACTTAAGTGTAAATTAATGTGACATTAGTTTACTAGCTTATTTCACTCTATCTTTTTCCTCTTTTATTTTTATTTTGCTCAATCTTTTTCTAGACGGCACATTCAACTTTTTAAAAGTTTTCTCCTTTAGAGTACGTAAACCAATAATTAATTGAATAGCAACACACGGGTAAATAAATTATAACCAATATAAAACAATTACAAAACAAAAAACTACGACAGCTGTTAGAAGTCTAGCCGCTCATGAGAAATTGCAATATGCAAGCTTTAGAACTATTGTGTGGAAGCAGTACATCTGTGCATTACTCGAACCAAAAGTCTACATCAATGAAAGCTACGTTCAGTTTATATCCGGCGTGAGCCGTTAAAAATGCGTATAATATGAACGTAATTTAACGACTTACGTAGAAGGCCTGTTGTCTCTTGTACTTGACTTTGAGCATGTATTAGCACTTGAGCGGAGACGCTGTTATGTTGAAGTCAACGGGCACACGTTTCTTATTTTCCCTTTTACTGGTTGGATTTAAATACAGCTTGGCAGAAAAACCCACCATAGACCGTTTGGAGGTGAGGAAATACTGTTGGCAGCATGACTAGTTTCTTGTTTCAATAATTTCATGCTCCTGTTTTCAAAAAAACGTGGAACCTTTTTGCTCATCTATAAGAATAACTGCTGTGACGAAGTCTCTACTTGTGGGGTCTCTAATCAATAAGAGCAATGTACCTATCAAGGTTAAATGTAATGATCATGCAGCACTCCTAGGAGTCATCTGGATACGAAAGAGCCAATAAATGTAAACTGTGAAATAATACACAGTTAACATTGCCAGACGCATCTTGTAAGCGCATTTATAGAATGAAATCGGACAAGAAGGGTAGGCGAAATCAGGTAGAGAACACGCAAAAAAGATTATAGTGTATAGCCCACAGTTGTTGCTGGGTCCGAATAAGCTACGTAACATTAGATTTAGCGCGACAATCTCAACGATATTGGTATAACATTAGTTACTGATGTGAGGCTCATCATGCTCACCTAGTCTCCGAAAATAGCTCAACGCGCTGGACGGCTGGGTACAGTGAACATGCACAGTGTGTAACCAAATATTTTTGCTCAAACTCATGGACCGAATAGGAAAGCCGCAATGAGTAATCTACGAAATAAAATTCAAATATGCGTGGCATGCCTCCTGTCATGAAGTAAGCTTAAGTACGGCTATAAGAATTTGGAGTTTTTAAAAAGGAACATCCTAGCAGCCGAGATGGCACAGTTAAGCGGGACTAATATAAAGATTTAAGAACCATTCGTTTTAGCGGGAGACTTCAACGTAGACATTGTGGATCTTAGGACCTAACTTCGCACGATCGTCACGCCCAGTCGTCATGATTCACGATATAGAGACAAGATCTCGATATCACCATTGAACATAGGTGATGATAATGTCAAAATATGTGCAATTCTGTGGTTTCTTGAAAATAGGTATCCTATATGGCGTACAACATCCCTGTGAAACAGCTGCTCTCAGATAAATAATTAGGAAGTTTGTGAGCTTCCTAACATTAAGGGGAGGAAGAAGAAGTGGTCACAGAAAACAGCCTCTGCTTCGAGCTCTGTGAGTTTTCTCATTACTTTCTCAAAATTTTTTAATAATCCACACACCGCGGAGAGACGTTCTGCCTTAGATTGGGGGACCAAAATCGCACACAGCAACCTGGACCACGACCACAACATCATAGTGCGTCTGACGCAAGTTCTCACCCAGGCCCAAGCGTGGTCCACATTGACAACTCTGATGACTCTTCCGTTGAAGATGTGGCTTCGGACAGCGACTACGTGTTCGTACGAAGCGGACGCCTGAAGAGGAAAATCAGCTGGACATCGCCGACTGGCCGGCAAGCACAGACAAAGGCGAGTAGCATGCGGTCGTACACAATTTTTTATGTGTCGACATCGAAGACCGTATCTTGAACTCTCTGAATAGGCAGAGCCTGTCGGAGTACTTTGAGCTCATCGCCCCAGTTAAAGCCGTAGAATACGCATAAATATTTTAAAGAACATCCTGTTTGTGGAGGCCACTGCGAAGGCCTTATTGGACACGCTGAAAGCGATTGTTCAATTAGGAAACATTCCGGTTCGCGCATTCTCTGCGTACGACTAAGAAACGACAACAGGAGTTATATAAGATGTGGATGAGGAGATCACAGACTCGAGTCTCGAGAAACTGCTGTCGTCGTCGGCTCCCGTGCTTGGCTTCCACCGCTTTGGACGGACGCGATGTGTTAAAGTAGTGTTTCAGTCGAAGACGTAACCCACACATGTAAAAGTTGGATACGTGGGGCATTCGGTACGTCCTTATGTACCAAAACCTCTGCATTGTCATAACTGCATAAATTTGGGCACATTAGTGCAGTTTGCAAGGGTGCCGTAACCTGCAAGCACTCCGGTGGCCTTCATGATCGTGATAACTGCAATGCTGCGGCCAAATGCCCAAACTGCTCAGGCGCCCACGATGCAAAATCAAAGGAATGTCCCGAAACGAGGAATGAAATGAGTATCCTGAACAAGATGGTTCGAGACCACTCAACTCACAGAGAAGCTGCAAGGACTGTATGGCGCCGTAAACATCGTTCCCGACACCGACGCAAACGAAGCAGCAGTGCTCATAGCTTATCGAACTCGACACACAAAGCTGTGCCCTCACCACCTACTAGCCTACTTTTGTCGGCCAGAAGGGAGGATATAGATGCTCAAGTGCCAATACAGTCCACGCATGTACAAGGCAACCAGTCAATTGGCTCTCACCACGTCGGAGACTCG
The DNA here is from genome assembly GCA_013436015.1 of Rhipicephalus annulatus. NCBI lineage: Eukaryota > Metazoa > Arthropoda > Arachnida > Ixodida > Ixodidae > Rhipicephalus > Rhipicephalus annulatus. The sequence continues at coordinate 110,443 of WOVY01000263.1, forward strand.
GTGGCCTTCACTACCGTCAAGAGCTGCCGTAGTTCAATCATCCAACGGTGCCTCTACCCCCAATGAAGAAAACAAGAAGATGGACAGCACAGATGTCAAGGCATTGCTTAAAATTTTGATGGGTTCCATGCGGAGGATCTTCCGCACCCTAAATTTACCCGCTGCTAAAGTGGCTGTGCAGTAATAATAGGCTACTTGAGGTTTTGGAGCCTCTTCTACTGGTTCTTCAATAAGTGAATACGGCAATTATGTTCGAAGAACGCATGCGCCAGTCGCTTGTTATGCAATGGAATGCTCACGGTCCATGTGGCCGTCTGTCGGACTTCAGACAATGGGTTTTTAAATATCAATTTCCTGTTATCGTGATATGTGAACCGAATATGGTTTCAACTTTTCGTATATCTGGATATATCCAGATTTGGTCCCACAGTGATCAACGTACAAGCAAAGTTCTCGTTTGTATACGCCGTGATTTGACGTTCTTGAGACATGCAGTCAAGTCGCATACCAGCAATGATTACGTGAGCCTGACTATAACTCATAAAAAGCGGACATTTTCAGTAATAGGAGGATACATACACTCAAGCCCACAGATAGACTGCTTCCACCTGGGGACCATTCATCAAGCAGCACAAAGGCCACACAGTGTGATTGTCGATTTCAATGCACATCATCCTCTTTGGGGTAGCACTACAATGAATTATCGCAGAAGGGATTTAGGCCAATTTCATATGCAACTATGGGCTACACGTGCTCAACGATGGATCACCAACATTTATTCGTGGCACGTCCTACAGCAGCTGCCTCGACCACTGTTTTGTTTTCCAGAAGCCTTCTGTCTTCCGCATGCTGGTGCACAGATTTGGACACTCGCGGCAGTGACCACCTTCCAGCCTATGTTCAGTTGAGGTGGTTTCGACGCACACACACACGCTACATCGTCAAATCGGCTTGACACTGTTCAAAGCATCCGTCGAGTCCGTCTGTGAGCACATGACTGATCCATTCGAGGTAGAGAACATCATTGCTTCTTCACTGCGTGACATCAACCAAACAGGTTAATCTATCGATGCAGAGACCAGCAGTTGACTCCCAATACGAGGACCTTCGTGCAATCCGTCGCCATGCAGAACGCCGATACAGACGAATGAAGTCGTCTCCAGACCTTTCCGCCTGTTGTCAAGCTCAACGACATGTTCTTCGGCATCTTTACAAAATTTACAGGCAGCGTTGGAGAAAATCCTGTGGATCTCTGGACCCCAGGCAACCTATAAGATGTGGTGGTCAGGTACGAGGTTTGCAGACAACTTCCCCAACAACGTCAACCATTTCAAGCTGTTGCTCTACATCAAGGGCAGACAGAAGCTGAAGATAGCCAGCGACTACTGTAGCCTCATCATAGACACCACTGATGGTCTTGCCACTAATGAGCCTCTTACTACCATTGCACCTCCATCGTCTGACGAGTGCCTTGATGTGCGTTTTACAATGCATGAGCTTGACGCTGCGATTTCTGCCTCCCGACGCTCATCAGGCACCAGAACCTGACGGAATCACGTATGCTGCACTCAACCATCTTAGTACAGAAGAACAGACATATCCTGTTATCTCATTATAACACCTCATGGGAGTCAGAAGTAGTCCCAGCTAATTGAAAATGTAGTTGCATTATTGCATTGCTTAAGCCGGGGAAGTGTACTTATGCGCTTTCCTCCTACAGACCAATCGCCTTAGCCAACTGCGTCGGGAAAGTAATGGAAAGAATGGTACTGTCAAGAATTAGAGTGGCTTCTAGAGAGTGAAAACTCCTTTCCTGCATTTATGAACGACTTCAGAAGTGGCCGATCTGCCCTTGACGGTGTGGTCGACTTGATCACCAGCGTTGAAGAGGAAAGAAGCCGACGCAGACTATTGGCGGCGGTCTTCGTAGACATCAAGGGTGCCTATGATAATGTGCTGCATTATGCGATTCTTGACGCACTGGAAGATTTCGACATCGGTGGACGACCATATGCTTTGATTTTTAGCTACCTTAGGGACCGCACCATTTATATGAGGACAAATAACGGTGACACCGATCTCTATAATGTTCATCGTGGTGTTCCCCAAGATGTTCTAAGCCCGATTCGATTCAATGTCACAATGATCGGCCTTGTAGCAGAACTTCTCAGCACGGTGAAGATCAGTGCGTACGCTGACGACATATGCTTATGGGCATCCGGAACTACTCGTTCGCAATTGCGAGCTTGACTGCAGCGTGCAGTGACGATCACTTACAAATATCTACGACGTCAGGGGCTCACTCTTTCAATCGACAAATGCGCAGCTGGTTGCGTTCACGCGCAAGCATATGTCGCAATACCCGATATTTATTAATGAGACTGTGATACCTGCTGTAACGCACCACAAGTTTCTTGGGCCTGTCGTACACATAGATCTATCGTGGAGGAGACATGTGGCAGTACTTAAATCTAAATTGAAGAGCTTTGCTCTCGTTCTTCGCCACATGGCAGGAGCAAGATGGGGCCCATCAGAATCATCGCTAATTCAATTGTACAATGCCTCATTTGTGTGATGCGTTCGATACAGCATGCCGGTGCTCTGCAATATAAAACCTAGCTGTGTGAAGACGCTATAGATTGTTCAAGCTCAATTTTTACGAAGATGATTGGGTCTACCACACTGTACTTACATATGGAACAATCGCAAAGGCTCGGGCTTGTCCCATCAGTGTATACCTGCTCTGCGAGTCTCTTAGAGTTCACCTTCCATTGCTGAGCCGACACAAACAGCACTCACTATCAGTACTACCCGCCACTCACTCAGAGTGGTTTCTCAAGAGTAATATCGCGGCATGAGAATATTATACCATCAAGGTTTTCCCCGCCAAATGTCTGTGCAGTGCCTCCATGGATGCTGCCTAAAACATCTGTTTGTTTTACGATACCTGGAATTACGAAGAAGTCGCCCATTACTTCTGTTGGCCTCAGACAACTGACCCTATATCAGATTTATACAACGTAGGGTGATTCTCTGCACGTGTACACCGACGGGTCCACCACTCTAAACACCTCTGCCGCAGCCTTTGTCATCCCAGACATGGATATCACTCGACGATTCAAAGTGGCATCACAAAACCACATCAACTGCCGCAGAGTTTGTCGCTATCAGGGAGGCAATAAGATTTATTTCCGGAGAGCGACTTCAAGCCTGGACGATTTTCTGTGATGCCAAACCGGCTTTGAAAACCAGTTAATTGCATCATGAAGCAAGTTCTGTATTACAGCTTGGAAATAAAAGTCACAGAACTTATTCAAGGTTGCTTCAACAAATGGCCATCTTATCACTTTTCAGTGTATTCCCGCCCATTGTGGCATGATGGGAAACGAAGAAGCAGACGCTGAAGATAAAAATGCCTTAAGCAGTGCCCCTGAAGTACGCATTGTGTTTTCACGAGCTGACACGAACGCCCTGATTCGCTGCGTGATGCGCAGCCCACTTCAGCACTGGACCGAACCGGAGTGGCGACACCGGCGACTTCACAAATGGGACCCGGAAATGACGTTCCGCATGCCCCCTAAATTGAAATGCCAACTAACCAAGTTTGATCCACCGCATTCATCTTGGTGCGACGTACACCAGACGTTACGCAAATATCATCGGTCGCAGTGACATTGGTCCTAATTGTGAACACTGTGATGTGCCAGAAACCCTTTAGCACATATTTTGTAGCTGCCCAGCATGCGCACGTGAACGGCACACACTGATTTCTTCTTCAGAACTATTTCGCAGTAGGTCATTAACTGATGAAACCATGTTGGGCCCTTGGCCAGACATCAACAGTGCAATTGTGGTCATAAGAACGGTTATAACCTTTTTGGAAGCAACTGGGCTATATGCGCGGCTATAAACTTGATCTCAGCTAGAAAGAGTAGTACATACCCACCTCTCTATCTCACCATCATCACCCATTAATCTTTTTCTCCCTCTCCCCTCCCTCAATGTAGAGTAGCAGGCTAGAGCAAGCTATGGCTCAGGCCAACCTCTGCCTTTCTCTAAATAAACCTATCTCTCTCTCTCTCCGAACTATTAACATCTATCTATCTATCTATCTATATATATATCTCTCTCTCTATCTATCTATCTATCTATCAAGCCGCCTGCGACTTTCAGCTCTCCTAGCCGTTTCGATAACGGTATTGATACCAAACTTGTCTGTCTCTCTGTGCTTGCGACGACACACCTGGCGCGGAGTATGAAGCACAAGATCAAGGTAGAAGATAAATTGGTACGATTTTGACTCAGCGTGACGGTCACAATCATGGAGCCAGGAGTTTTCTCGATATCTGCCTTGAGGAGAGGACCAATTGCTCTAAAAATATTCTATTTGAAAAAAATGACAAGTACCCTGGATCGTATGTCGGAATCTTGGTGTCTTTTTGTGTTTATGGAGCCGCATTTTTATTAGCCTGCTGAGAACTGTAGCCCATACAAGTGATTAGTACCACTCAATTTGTACCTTCAGGCGAGTGGGATTCTTCATTATTGTTGTGGGTCATCCTCGTGTGCAGATCACCGGACAAGTGGTGGAAGGAACTTCTATACTCCCGGGCTTAAAATACTGCGTCGACGTCGGATTTCGTGTAAGTGTGTGAGAGTGTTTTATGATACAAGTCTTCATAAGTTATCACACTGTTTCGACAAATTCGGAGCCACAAGGTAGCCACACAGTGCATCGATGTGGAACTCCTTCCAGTAATATCCTTGACTCTGAATTCTAACTACGAATCTAATCGCGATTCGGCCCACAAATCGCACACTACGCCACTCTATGTGAGCCGTTACCACGTTCCGGCCTCGGTCCGCGCGGAGCGGTTTGTGAAACGATAGAGTCTCAAATCACAGTTGGCATTCGTGGTTGTAGCTATGCTGAAATCCTAGCTTGCAGCATGAATTCTCCCCCGCCGTAAGAATACTGGCGATTGTAAGAGTCTTCCGCAGTAAAGTCTCTCATGTAAATAAATCTTCAAGGAGCCTTGATAGAAGAGTAAAATCTTGAGATGTACCATTCACTCGATAGCTTGGTATATTCATGTAAATTGCGTCCTTTACGTAGACGTTATTTTATATGAACTAGCATACCTAGTAATTAAGCAATACGGAAAGTATCGGCAAAATTAACGTTATACTTGGTCAATCCCCTTCATTTAGTACGAGCCATGTGCAGAGGAAAACAACAAGGCAAATTGGGCTTCAAGGCCCGACATGCCATCCGCCCCGTACAAAACGAATAGTACTATGACGCGTTCAGCATTTCTGCAGGCCAAGCATTCGACGCAGTAGAACGGGGTAGAAGTAGTGATAACGTAGACGACAGCTGTGTTGTCATTGTAGTGCCGCCTGGTGGAGACCGCCGGCAGCGGCTCCGTTTCAATTATCTATTATCTTTCGCCACAAACACCTGGTTAGTAGATGTGCCACTTCCCATGATCTGCCGCACACTTCTCAGCGCGGGATAAATCAAGCCCCGATATCAACGGCATAACGCACCAGCATATCGTGAAAATCTTGTGCATAACTTACACAAGGGTCGCTTCACGCGGAATGTTCTAGCGGTTTTGGCGACATGTCAAATATACTCGAAATATTGTCATGCTAATTTACTGACTTGAAAACCGTGAACTCCTAGAATGCCCCCGTGGCGTCTCGCAAACCCAAAGCAGGGCAGCGTCTGCTAGCAATTTTATTGATTGAAAGAAAAAAATGGCAGATTTCATGTAAATTGGGAATCTATGATATGCGAAGCACGAATGATACAGGTCTAAATGTTACCTTAAAATTAACACAACGTTACCAGATGGAGGTAAATATGCCGCACATGACTTCCATGTCATGATAATCGTGCTAGTATGTCTCGTTTACGTTTGTCATCTATACATGCCCCGTGATACCAAGTTTAGTATATGGGGAGCTAGCGAAACGCCAGCGAGCACTCCATCAGCGTGGTATGTTGTCATATTCTTACATACACGCTTGTCAGGATTATCATGTTTGCACCAGTCATATAAGTTTTTCATCCATTGGCGTCACATAACACCAAATTTGGTATATTTGGAGCTAGCAAAACGGCCGCGAGCGCCACAAGAAGGGCCCAATATGCTCCATTGTAGCGTTGACGCACGCGCACGCTGGGAAAAGCGAGGCTACGTTAGTAAAACACGAGGACGCTATAGTCTGACGTCAGGCGTAACCGGCGCGACCAGCGTCCATCGGCGCAGCCCGACGGCAACCGGCGCAAAATGCGACATGCTGCATTTCGTGCCAATGCGTTACTCAGACAACACTGCGTCTCCCTCTTTTGGTGACCGAGGCATGCCGGACGTGCTCAAACACGCATGCGTCAAAGCAACGCAGCGGGGCACACGCCTGCGAGTATATGGCCGGACCGGTGCCTGGCGTGGCGACCAGGCACCGGTCCTGCCGTGATGCAATGGATTGAACACCAGCGATCTCGTGCACCGCATCACGTCGAAATGTATTGGCGCCTTCACTGTGGCATGTAGTCATGTTCTCACATGAGACGCATCTCAATATTATCATGTTTGCACCAGTTACACACCTTAGTCATCCATTGGTGTCACGTAATACTAATGTTGGTATATGTGAAGATAGCGAAACGGCCGCGAGCACATGAGTGTGGCTGTTGTTACATGACACGCATGTCGTGATTATCATGTTTGAATGTGTCATTTACCTATGTCATCCGTTTGCATCGCGTAATACCGAGTTTGGTACATGTGAAGCTAGCCCAACGACTGCAAGCGCATCATGAGCGTAGCTTGTAGTCATGTTGTTACATGACACGGCATCTCATGATTATCATGTTTGCACCAGTCACATACCTTTGTTATCCATTGACGTACCGTACTACCAAGTTTGGTATATGGGAGGCTAGTGAAACGGCCTGCGAGCACATCATGAGTGGGGCATGTAGTCATGTTGTTACAAGGCACGCATGTCATGTTTTTTATGCTAGAACTGTCGCTTGTGTTCGCCTTGCAACCATGCCATAGCATACCAGTTTTCGCAACATTCCATGTGAAACAAACCACCGCAAGAGCAGCAAGACATTGAAGTATAAATCATGACATTCATGACACACATGTCATGATTTTCATGTTATGACTAGACAAATATGTTGTTCATACAGTCATGTTATGCCATACCAAAGCTGGTATCGATACCATTGTCGAAACGGCCAGGAGAGCTAAATGTCGTAGGCGGCTAGATAGATAGATAGATAGATAGATAGATAGATAGATAGATAGATAGATAGATAGATAGATAGATAGATAGATAGATAGATAGATAGATAGATAGATAGATAGATAGATAGATAGATAGATAGATAGATAGATGAGCTCAAAGTCGCCGAAGTTCGCTAAGAAAGGCTTCGCATAAAAAAAACGGCTGCTCGCGCTGCACAAACGCAATCTTTCGCATCACCCTATGATCCCCTTCAGGAAGAATGTGTTTTTTTTCTTTTCCTGCGCCTATCACAGCCTTGATGCACCTTAATCACTGAGAGCTACGAACTCTTGAAAGAGCTTCCACTTTTGAAATAGCCTGCTGCTATTGCAAGAGACAAGTTGCTGTCACTGCTTCGTACTTGGACGTATCATGTGGATTGTAGTGTGTACATTTATCCCTCTTCTTCCAGGCAAACCAGACACAGTGGCAGTCATGATGCGGCACCGTACTGTGCACGTATAACGTTTTCAAAACTCTCTCTGAGAACTATTGGTCAATTGAATGGACTGCCTTCAACTTTTTTTGTGTGTGTGAATGTCACAATTCCTGTCATAAAAAAATATGTTCATTCTTCAGTGCAAATAGCTGAGCTATTGGCATATTATATTATGTCATCTCAATATTTCAGTTGTGGCGTTATACGTTTTTCTAGAACAAAGTGCACTTTTTTCTGCAAATGTATATTTAATCGTCGTAAGTAGTATGTACTTTTTAGTGGCAATGTTTACTCAAGCCTGCTGCATAAATTGTTCACTTTTTCCACTATGTTCCCTTTTTTCACACCTTATGGCTGGTCTACAGACTGCAGTATGTATCAAATTAATTAATAAGAAGATAAAAATGCTGAACAGCCTTTCTTCAAGAATTCTCTAACTGGGACCGTGTACATGGTTTTATTGCGTGGAGATTTTATAGGGCGTAACAGAAATGGCTTTGTTTTACGACTCTATGTAGGCGTGCATGCATACTGACGTTGGCGTAACAAAGAAAAAAATCAGAATATCAGTGAATGATGATGTGTGGGGTGAAGCTTCGGAATCTTTTATTGGTAAGCCGTGAATGGGCCGTCCATCCGTTCATCCGTCCGCCTGCCGGCCTGCCTGCGTACCTGTCTGTCTGTCTGTCTGCCTGTCTGTCTGTCTGTTTGTCAGTCTGATTGGTTGATTGATTGATTGGTTGATTCAGTGATTGATTGATTGATTGATTGATATGTAGGGTTTAACGTCCCAAAACCACCACTGTCTGTCAGTCTGGGTATATTTTCATCTGTCCGTTGATCTGTCCATCCGTCCGTCCGTCTGCACTGGCTGTGTAAGTCATCAAACTAAATGGTCACGTACGAGCTAGGAGGGACAGACCCACGGCTTTAGGAGAATCGCCCATAAAACAAACATATTTTCCCAGAATCAATCTGTACGCAAAATACTTTATTCAGCTAGAGGGCAAGGCAATTTCTTTGGTGTTCAATTGGCTTTGTGAAAGGAGACGATTTTATTGCTTATAACTAGCATTCCAATGCAATAGAAAAACTGATATTGTACATTTTAAGAAATTTATTGTAGGAAAAAGAAGTTTTTGCATAGTTTCTCTGCTAGATACCTAAGACGACAATGACTGTACACCATCACTCACTACAATATTTTTTTTCTTTGTAGTGTTCCTTCAGGAGATGCTGCCCTCCATATGGCTGTCAGCATCCTATATACCGATGCATCGTGCCGTAGCCTGTGCTCCTCAAAGAGGAAGTCAATCGTTAGATGCACAACTTTTTTTTCAACAGCGGTCCTCAAAATGAACATTTACAGACAGTTTCACAATAAATTTTGTCACCAGTTTTTTTCTGTCATCTGTATTGCACCAAGCAAAGTTTGGCACCCATGTAAATGCAACTGGCACGGCCACAATGAAACCACTGACTTTCGGATCAGCATCCCAGCACCGCAACTATTTTATCAACTCTACAGACGGGAGGCCCGTCCCCTACGCGTGGTACAGTCGTTGAAAGCAGAGAGCGGTGGAGCTAGCGTTCGTGGCCCTTCTTGGAGGGACGCTAGCCCTTCAGTGACGGTGTTTATTATGCATTGAGGATGCGGGCCACGTCTACTCGGACAACGGCTTTCTGCTCACGTCGAACTCAGTCACTGCCCGATACTCATATAAAGGTTGATCGGTCGATCTCGCGACGTCACGTAAGGGCGTGAGATGATTTCGGCGCCTAAAATATTGGTACTGAGCATGTGTATGAGCGAAGCAGCTCAAAAAGAAATGAAGAAAAATTAGCTTGAGTGGCAGTTTGATTGCAACCTTGTGTTACTATCACCTCACTTCCGCTGTCGCAATTCCACCTGAAAATTAGCAAAAGACACATATGGAGCCATGAAGGTCACTATTTTATTTTACATATCAGCTAATACGTGGCGACAGCAGTTTTACAAAAAAATGTTTTGCCCGGTAGCGCTCGAAGTGTAATCAGCAAGCTGTCGTTTGCCGCCTGTGTTCTCAGCTCGCTTTTCGGAATTAACTATACCAACCGACTCTGTTGCATCAACTTTATTCGGCCGCACTTGTTTTGAATGGAAGAGAAGTATCACTTACATGCGAGAAATGGAGTCGCATGCACTACAAAGTCTCAATGTTAAGGCACACTTTACCAGCGTTTCGCACCGGCATTCACTTTTAAGTAATGCGTGCCAGGTGCCCCTACGTAGTCAAAGCTTGACGAGACTGTATAGAACGTTATTTTTTTTAAATTTCAATCTTTCTTTTATCTTGTATATGCTGCCTCTTTCATTTTGTATACGATCACTTGCTGCTTCTTTAACGCCTGTCACATCATCTGTCTGTTTGTGTGACACCTGCCAACTTTTTGGTCCAATCGCTCATTGTGAAACCAATTACGCACATGCACGATGCCTCGCCTGCCTCAGCAGCTTACTCACGCACGCGATTGATTTCACGAGAAGCCGTGTGGCATTAGCAGACACGGAACAGCTTATAAGGTAAATGAGACGTGTAGTTATCTCTTATTTAACAGAGCAGGCTCGAATCAGTTCTCCATGGAGAAGAAACAATTTCTGCAGCGACCGTATGTTCTGGCTGCTTTAAAGGGACACTTAAGTCAAATAACAATTCATGTCACAGTGAAAACTCTGACAACATCTCAAACGATAATGTTATCAACAACAGTGCCCCACTTACCGAGAAATCAAGGTAAATGCTCAAGAACAAAAGCGCCGCAGTAAGACACTATCAAAATGATTCCGATGACATGAGATGGACCGCTTACAATTATACACTACTAATCAATCTAACTGCACTAAATAAAAAAAACCTGCCGCGCATCAAGAGAGGCAATAAAACACTGCTTGCTCATTTATCTTTAAATAATGAAAAAAAGAACCGCCGGACGCTACTACTGGGACTGGCGTGAGTGATTCGAAAATTCTATTTTCCCGTGGTTACACTGGACAGGTCATGTAATCTAGCGGGGCGCAGTTGAAACAAAGCGTCTGCAATCTCGAATTCAATGGCAGGAAACTGATTATTGGCCGTTGTTGCTGCTGTGGCTTCCGCTGCTTTTGGTCTGCTGGTACTAGCGCAGTGAAGCTGTGCGACGTTCTGCACGACAACGGAGACGTAAGTCGGTATGATCGGTCCGCTTGTAGGCGGGTAATTTGAAGTGCGCTAACGCTATGCGGAGCACTAAAACGTGATTTTATTTCAAAACAGGCCCTTTCTTAGCACAAAAGTAACACTGCGAGGTTTCTGGACTGCCATTTAAACAATCAACGTCGACTTAATAGTTTCATTTAGTGTCCCTTTAACTGTGTGGCAAAATATGCATGCGCCTTGTGATTCAAGAGAAATTGATTACATTTCTGTAAAAACTATCACAACGAGCCCAAGAAAGTTCTCCTATGAATCTGTACGCAGAGACTGCGTGACATGTTATGACAATCCAGCACTCAAAGGCCCTTTCATTAAGAAGTTGACTTGTTTGTGTGACTTCCCTGTCTTCGTTACTTTTTCGACGTGTTCTGGTGGCTGCCCCGCCGTGGTGGTCTAGTGGCTAAGGTACTCGGCTGCTGACCCGCAGGTCGTGGGTTCAAATCCCGGCTGCAGTGGCTGCATTTCCGATGGAGGCGGAAATGTTGTAGGCCCATGTTCTTAGATTTGGGTGCACGTTAAAGAACCCCAGGTGGTCGAAATTTCCGGAGCCCTCCACTACGGCGTCTCTCATAATCATATAGTGTTTTTGGGACGTTAAACCCCACATATCAATCAATCAATCTTCTGGTGGCTGCTCTAAATGTACTCAAAACTTCGCATTGTGTATGCGAGAAGACACAAACCACGTACATATGTTTAAGGATCTTGAGCATCGGCACTGCTACCCTGGCAGGACCTCGGCTAGTAGAAAGCAGAGGAAGACGAAGCGGAATAAAGACTGCCTTCCTGGAATACGGGTGCTGTGTCTTATGGCATGTCGTTCATGTCGACAAACGCTGTCCACACGTCCTTGACTATGTACCCGTTCGTCATCAGCACAAGGGTCACCACGCACACAGGGCTTGTCGGGTGCCTCGGTCGGCAATCGTGCAGAATTCTCGTGCATGCTGGAAGAACTATCCTGTCGACTGCGTGACTGTAAATAAACTGAGATAAAGAACAGCCGGCCTGCAGCTTGGGCCTTGCCTCTTTGTCTCATTTATTTTACAATGGCTTGTCTAAACTTGACATTGCACGGTCCCCAACGTTCCGGTTCGACAGAACGCCAACAGCACGTCAAGAAGTGCGACTGGACGATCATCGCAGCCACCTTCCCGCGCCGAGTATCCCCTGCTACTCGCTAAATGCGCCTTCTGCACAGCACGGTAATTTGCACCATGGCTGAGAACTGCGGTCGCAACGAGGCAGTCATTGTCGGCCACCTGAGAGTTTGACACTTGAGGCGTCGGGAGCATATATAGTACGTGCTTCTCACAAATACCTAGAGGGAAGTGGAGTGCCACCGTCTCATGCGAATTTCTCAAGGGGTGATGTTAGAGCACTGGGAATCACGGTATATGTGTCTGCGAGGCCACAGCACCCTATATTTCTCTTGCCTGCTCGATTATCGGCGGTCACTTAGGAGGCAGCCGTCGTTGGAACTGTGGTGGTGGCGCCACTTAGTAGGGTTGTCTTGAAATAAGTTTTTACGTTTTCGAAACTTATATGCAACAAAAACAACATGAATGTTTTTAAAAGACGTGAACGTAATAATAGTTAATTATATTTAACCCTACGTAACTGATGCCGCCATACACGGCGAGCGTTTTGTGCTCATTCAACAGGCAAGCCCATCGATACAAGGCATAGCCTCTGAAATTAGCAAACGCCAAAGTTGCTGATCTCAAAGGCGAAGTACAAAGACCCTTAACCTTACGTAGGTAGGACCCCCTCAGATGACGGGCGTTTGGCGCTCATCCGGCAGGCAAGAAAAATATAGGAGGCTATGGCGAGGCTTGTGTTAGTTAGTGTTAATCGAGGCTTCGGCTCAAAAGCGAATACGACTGCGTAAATAAAGATTCTCTTAAAAAACATTTATAAGTGGATCTCTTCCACAGATTTTATATGCTAAAATAAAACTCCATTTACCCTGACAGCACAACCAAATGGTGAAAGAAAGAAACAAACGACATAAACGTGGCGGAAAGAACGCTCGTTTTGTCGTGTGCCTGCTAAGTTTAGCGGCCGTTGGTTACTTCTTACGCTTCGTTAAAATATAAATCAACGTAGAAGGTTCTAGTGTTAAATAAAACACGTTTCTGTTAAATAACAAAAGATAGCTTATAAGGTGCTCTTTTAGTGAAAAATCAATCCGTTTAACTTGAAGCCAGATGCATCTTCTTGATATACAAATCCGAGTCAAGTTCGAAGCTCACATATCCCGTCACTCCCTCGCATCCAGCAGCTCACTAGCGCTAGATATTAATCTAGGTATGATGTAAGAATGTAAGAAACTCTATGGCTGGGAGGTACAGAAAAAAGTCACTCATGCACAACCCAAACTAACCGTCATGCAACAGCCAAGGCCGACCACGAGAGGCATTGTTTTTTTAAAAAACGATAGTATTTCTTGGAGACCTTCGACGCAAAAAGTTTTGTCGGTCTGCACATTTGTCTGTTTGTCCACTTTTAACGGTACCCTACACGGCACCAAAGTGACCAAACGATACTCCAAATGGCCGACCCCACCCGCAGCGCCCACCAATACTGCTTAAGGCTCAGCGATCATGCTTGTGCGATTGTCAAATAAAGGACATTATTGCGCATATCTGAGGCACCATAAGAACACGCCAATATTATGTATGTGTACTTTTTACAACAAAAAGCATACATGAGTAATTATAGAGATCGTAGCCTCTACAATGCTGCGCTGGCCATGCAATACTTGCACGAAACGGCAAGTGTTTCCAACGCTTCTCTAAGACGACCCGGTGGTGGCACCTACCCGTAGCCTTGCGTTCTACAACTTACCACTTCAGAGACGTCGGGCGCGCATGGCACGTGCCTCGTTTTCTAGGATAATTGCCAAGTAGCACTCCCGTCTCTCGTGTGATGTGACTTGATACGCTCCTTTGCCTCCGTTGCATGCTCTAGGCACTCTAACGCAGCACCTCCAGAATACATTTCACTGATTTTCTTACGCAGAACATCAAATTCTCGTTTTTTTCACTCTCTCCAGGTGCAACACTATCGTGTTTCGACGACATTTGCAGATTAACTTGCAGATATGGGGCCAATTTTTTAGTAGGCCAACATTCACTATGCTATCCTTCGTCATTCTTCAGGGAAGTGTAATATTCGCTACACACTTACTAGAAATTTCGTGCAAGTTTTTATAAAATGGCTGAAAACGATGAAGAATTGTGCCTGAAGTTGGTGTGCGCCACATTTAATAGGTGATCAAGAGTAACCTTTCTCACGAGTTAGAGGATTGGATCACCCACTTGTTACGCAATTCGCATTGTGTGACATCTGGTTGTTTCTTTGATGTTCTAAAACGCTTTATTACTCATAATAACGCGACTGTGTTCCCTACGTCAAGCTTGCTTAGGGCCAGCTCAGAAAGAAGTTTCAAAAATCGGCCTGGCTTAGTGTTATAATTCTGTGCTGACCCACAGCGAACTTTGGTTCAATTTACAAGGTGTGCTTATTGTTTTATATACCGAGTTATTTTTACTATTCCTTGCAATACTGGTTACGGACACCGGCGGCGGAGGTGGTGGCAGCGGTAGCGGTCAAGTACGGCGCCACACGTTATCCGCGTTCTAACTACATAACAGCTTTCGCTGTAAAAAAACGTGCAGGTAAGGAGAACAGGGAACGTACGGGGCTACGTCAATGGTACACTCACAGCTCCAACAGATGCAACTCTATTTGAGGAGTAAAGGCTTGTCCCACATTTTACTCTCTTTTCAGGAATGCTAGGAATTCTCTGCTGCACAGAGTAAGCACACTTTCTCAACCGAGTGCTGGAACTCTGACTTTACGAGAGTGAACAAGCTCCCTCGCGAGAGTACAATCACGCTTCTCAGATAGAGTTCATGCATACACTCTCTACGGGAGTTGCGCTACTATCTGACCGAGCTTTTCAATCTGGACGGGCTAGAGTGCATCAGCCTCTCCAAGAGTAGATTACTCCTGCTGCGCTAGAACTTTTGCCGATGCGTTAGATGTTGCCCATGGTTTTTTTGCTTAGAATTAAGGTGTTACTGTTGGCGCTTCGGGAACGAAAGGATCATGATCACACAACCATGCTTTTGTTATCAATGAAAGTTATAAATATACCTATGCATTAAACTTACGTCTAGGGCGTCTATGCATTCAAACGTATGGTTACGAGACAGTCATATTGCTTTGCGGCGTCGGTGCTAACATTCAACCGCTAAATCTTACTCCATCTGCAAACACGGAGCGCCAGACCACATTCACCCCTTATCGGCACGAGAGTTGCAGAGGTCGGGAACTCCACGTGCGCAGCAGAGTGTTCAAATTCTCTTTTACTCGGCCTTCAACGAAAGAGTAAGTAGCGGACAACCCTGCTCTACTCCCCCGCGGAGTGAAAGAACTCTAGGGAGGGTATCACAGTTCCTCTGCTCTTACAGTACTAATTGTAACATATATTTGAAGATTATGAAGTCGACATACGAAAAACCTGCATTTATAGGAGGTGCCAAACCTGCCACAATAGAATGACACAGCCGATGCACTCGCCCGTTGAGCTATGGCTGGGGGCATCCCATCACCCACATTGTGGCGTAGTTATGTGAATGCAGGCCCTTCAAATGCAAGTCAGCCCCACTCGCAGCCATGACAGCGAACGTGGAGCAGTCTTTCTTACCCAGCGGGCATATCATAAAACGTAGTCTTTCAAAGAACAGCCGACTCATAAACCACCTGAAGGCACCACGTTTTGTCGAACAAGACCTTCGCAATTTGGAAATGAAAAAAATTGAAGCTTCGAGAGCTTGAATATTTATTTGATGTACTGGTAGTAGAAACTACTGGATAATAAAGCCAAATAAAGTGTAACTGACGTTAATGAACTTGTTTTAGGGGACCGTAGTACTAGTGGTATACGTGTCAATATATTATAGCCGACCAGCGTTTGCATGCAAATCAGTACCAAACAAAGTTATTGAGGAAATTACAGCCCATGATAAATAATAAAAAGCAGTGAGGTCATATCTTTTAGGTTAAGTGATCGCTCTTTTCCGGCGGCAAGTTTGCTTTATTTTATTTTACTTCCTTCACATCTTCATCACAGTTTTTAATACATAGTTAAAACAGTTTAATGAACGTCTCTCAAAGCTTTCTTGGCTATCCATGTGTTGACTTTCATAGTGTTTTTCCGCACTGCGGTCTCACTGCGTCTTCTGCGCAGGTCTACTGCGTATTCGCAGTAGACCTGCGATGGTGAATACGCAGGTCTCACTGCGTATTCACCATCAGAAATTCAAAAACATGAAGGGCATAGAGTGAAAAATCTTGTCAATAAACGATGGTGAGCAAGTTCTACGGAACGAGAATGGCATTACGCTGAAAAGTGAATGTTATATTTTTTAACAATTATTTTAATGCTTTTTATATGGAGCGCCCGACATTTAAACATGTACGCCACTTGCGTAATTATCAGTTCTACAACCTACGAACAAGCTGTAGGTCACTGCAGTGCGATGAGAAATATTCTCTGATTTGATTATGCCGTAAGTGGAAGCATAACAGAAGCTTTGGCTTTACCTAAGGGTTAGTGCAACTCTACAATAATAGGGTTAAAAAATAGGATTCTTCAACTGCTAACAAGAATACGTGTGCTCCCAGTAGTTATTTCGAAAAACATTGTCGACGTGGGTGACACAGCATTTGTGAGTTTCGCTTAGTTGCTCATGACTCTTTTAGAGAGAAAGGGAGAGGTTTACTTATGAGTGACAATGTAAGTCAATATTACTACTGACGACCAAACCACTTGAACGAGCCGTTATTTCAAGGGCAAATGAGATTACCCTCTTATTTCAACTACAGGTCTAATTTTCTTTCTCTGTTGATGTCATCGTACAGCTTCATACATGGGTCGCATACGGCTGTATGCCCAGTATATAATAAAAGTTTTGGTACATGGATGCCGTATTTTGTTTTTCCAGTGCATCAGTAATATTATGAAAGGGCCAATTAAAATTGAAAATGTTTCCTCCAGTTTTCGTCGCAAATGACAACTGCGCATGTGTCACTGTCACGCACAAAAAATACCCTACTCGATCAGTTTGCTTATTCGCGGGAAAAAGCAGCTGTGCCAGCCGCAGCGTCTACAGTTCAGTGATTGTGAACGTGCATTCGACACACGCGTTCACAGTTCGGATAACTTTGCGAAAAGAAGATACGTCATAAAGAATCGTCTCTGTTTCCCCGAATTTCTCGGCAAAAATACCGTTGAGGTAAGCTTTACCGATTCTTGATTCAGTACCGATCCCAACTACGCATTTTACCTCGCCTAGAACCTCAAACGCTACTCAATACCACCACAACAAAACGTAAACAAGAGATTACCCGTTTTTCAGGCTGGCTGGCTGAAGTTTCAACCGGGAAACAAAGATATGTACACCTATAAAAAGGACGGCCAGGCAGTTTGAGGCATTGTGAATTTGTCAATCCAAATTATAACGCAAATAGGGCTTTCACTACTCACTGAAATGTTTGCATTGACTTCCAGTGGCTATGCAGTATCAGTGAAGCGTCGTCAAAAATAAAATATTATTTGACAGCGGTCACTCTTACTTCAACGTTTACAGCATGATACATACCTTAATGAAACGAGTGTTATCAACTATAGAGATGGTTCTTTTTTCCGACATAAATGAACACCACGACACTTCATATGCTTTCCTAACGCACTGTACTACCGACTTAAAAAGGGTGTATGTTGCAGAGGGTAATCAGCGCAACTCATAACGAGCTGGCAATGGCGACTTTGGATGAAGAATTTCGTATACTGGTGAACATGTGTAGGCGGAAAGATTAGGTTCAATAATTCGCATTGAACACCTTAGAAGTGTTTTTTGCACTGTCTGCATGGTATGTTTTAACGCGAGAGCCCTAAAGAGCTCGTGTCTCAGAAATTTTGGCGTTGGCTTTGTTGGTTCTGAGCGAAAAAAATCATCTTTTGCGCGACAAAAAAGTAGAATGAAGCAAATGAAACAATAAATAATCTTACTCCGACTCAGGATCGAACCAGAGTCGTCTGGATCTGAGTGTGGATCAAACCTGGGAATTGTGCGTTGCAAGCGAATGTCTACCACACAACCACTATTCTGCTTGTGAGTACAGAGAAAATAACTTCTTCTGCTTGGAAATGCAGTCATGAAACTTTTATTTATGCTTTACAAAAACACATGCCCTGAATACAAGCTTCACAATAAACCACGAAATATTGCAGTTATATTCAGTGACACAATCGTATACATTGATATCGGCAGTTATGTCGCGTGATTATCGTGATCACTTCAGGGTTTTTATCCGGTCACCCATTAAAAAGTGCCCACACGTTACTTCACCTTTTCATAAAGCCCACGTAGTGGCTGAGTGAGTAGTTCAAAAAGTTTTCTTGCATTAAGTGCTTGAAATACGCACTAGGGATATAATATCGCTATTGCGTTCAACTTTTGAAGGCAAAGCATAAGAGTCCCGCAATTTTTATGGTCATCGAAGGGAAGCCCTACTGCCAAAAAAAAAACAAAGAGAAGTGAAGAATTTTTAGCACACAAGCTATATCAAAATTTTTAACTTCTCTGTTTGAGCAGCTAGATGAAATAGCCCTTAAGGCTTTTGAGTAGCAAGTGCTGCAAAGGTTAGTTGTTTGTATTTCAAAACAATACCTAATGGAACGTCAAGTATAAGATATATTTAGTAATAACAATGAAGGTATTCCATTCTTTTCACCGTTGTATTCAATGTTAAGGTATGAAATGTTCTGTGTGCAACACATTCAAATATACCAACGCATTGATTCAGTGGCAATCAATGCATACATTACTGACAGCGTCTCTGTCATCAGTGACATATATAGAGATATTGAAGTCCACATTCCAGAGTTCATCTCTTTCACACACAGTTTTTTTACCTCTACAGATTACTACCTATTAAGAAGGAGTGAGGTATGACTGAATACAATTGTAGCACGTACAGCCTAATTAACTTTCATTATGTGTGTATATTTCATAATTATATTGACATCAAAGCTTCTTTACAGCTTCCCTGTCTCTACAAGGTTACTGAGGAAAGATTATTACTGTTGTGCCAAAGAAACTGTGTCCGTTTCAAGTGATGTGTGGCAGAATAACTACGAATGAAACTCAAAACGACAGTTCTTCATTCGCATTCAGTTTCCGCAATTTGTAAATGCAAATTATTTATAGCGCGCATGTTTATTACACGTCGTGAGCACTGTATCGCAAAAGGGATTGCAATGGTTCAAAGAAGAACACGATAGCGGAAAGTAGAATAGCTGCAAGAGTTAAGCGCTCAAACTGCAACTCTGGCTCGCGTGTTCCTGAAGCACTCTTCAACTTGCGAACATGCTAACTATAAAGGTTATCCTATTATTGTTAGACGCACACCTCGTCATCTCTCCCTTGAAGTAATGACGCCTCGAGGGAGTTACTAAAGGGTAGCAGTATTAGTTTGTGTGCTTGTTGTTAGCTTCGCGCGTCATCCGCACTATTCTGTGTCTAGTCATATATAACCATTTGCACCAAATTGATTTGGTCATCTTAGTAGAATTTAGCCGTCTCGATGGAGTTGTATCATCAGGCACTAACTGGTACTATGCTCGTCACAACGTGCCATGGCCACTAGGTAGCAATAAGGGTCTTGTGCGCGAGTATATATGAGCGTACAGTAAAGAATCAACTATAGTGAGTCGATTTTCACGTCTATGGTATATAAATTCCTATGATGGAGACATCAAAATTTTTGATGTCTCCAGTCAGCTACACTACAGTCAGCCACTACAGTCAGCTCTCGCTGACTGTATTGCAGTCATTTCGATGCTTCACGCGTATAAGGAATGATGACGTGCAAGGAGTATCATTTCGTGAACCATCATAATGTACTATGGAGAATGCAACTTAAAGTTTATTGATGCGTCCGCTTGTTGTTTCAGTTTTGTGATCATTTACAAATACGCAATAAAAGCTATTATGTATGAAAAAAAGAGCAGCATATGCCACATCTTGGCCAGAAACTATGCGTTTAAAAGCATTTCTAAAAAAATCCTTCTTCAATCCTAATCTCAATCAAACTTGTCCGTATAATTCTAGCATAATTTTATGCCCTGTGTCCCCCAGAACTTGCTCAACTCATTGAGTGATTCCTCTCCTTAAAAGCTTATTTTCGAATTGTTTCCAGTTTGGGGGTAAACTTATTACTGTAAATTAAACCCCGGTAAGACAGAAAATACGTGTACGCTGAAGGCTTATTGTGCAACGTTCAGAAGCGCATCGAGTCGCCATTTTTCGTTTGCGCGATGGTTCCAACAATTAACTTTTTGCGGCACATTTACAGTATTTGGGAAGTGCAGCCAAAGCACTGCGCTGAAGCTCGCGAAAGTCATCTCGCTGAATTTGCGGTTAACATAAATACTTTAAAAAAATTGGCAGACCCCACGTACAGTGGTAATCGGTGATATGCGAAGCACGAATCAGAACTGTTGATATGTCACTTTGAAATCAGTAACGACGTTATGAGGTCGAGGTTAAAGATGCTGCAAATGACTTCCGTGTCATCGTTATCATGTTTAGATGTGTCGTTTACCTTCGTCATCTACTCAGGTCACCTGACCGGAAATTTAGTTTATGTGGAGCTAGCAAAACGGCCACGAGCACACTATGAGCGTAATAAGTTGTCATGTTCTTACATGACATGCGTGTCAGGATTTTCATGTTTGAACCAGTCTTGAAGTTCGTCATCCATTGAGGTCTCGTAACACCAAGTTTGGTATACGTGAAGCAAGCAAAATGGCCGCGAGCGCATCATAAAAGGCTCCATATACTCCAATGCAGCATTGACACGTGCGCATGCTGGGCAACGCGACGCTACGTTAGCGAAACGCGAGCACTCTATAGTCTCACGCCAGGTGTGACCAGCGTCCGTCAGCGCGGTTTGACGGCAACAGGTGCGAAATACGATATGGTACATTTTGCGACAATCTGTTACCCAGCCAAGAACACCAGGTGGTCGAAATTTCCGGAGCTTCCCACTACGGCGTCTCTCATAATCATATGGCGGTTTTGGGACGTTGAACCCCACATATCAATCAATCAATCAATCAGCGAGACCCACTCAACACTGCGCCTCCCGCTTTTCGTGACGGAGGGATGTCGGATGCGCTGTAACGCGCATGTGGCAAAGCAACGCAGCTCGGCCTGCGCCCGCGAGTATAAGGCAGGACCGGCACCTGGCGTAGCAAAGCTGGCGTGATGCGACGAAATGAACGCCGGCGAGCATGTGCCCCGCGTCACGTCGAAATGTATTGGCACCTCGACTGTAGAATGTAGTCATATTGTCACATGACACGCATTTTCATGATTGTTACGTTTGCACCAGTCATATACCTTCATCTTTCATTGCCGTTACGTAATACAAAGTTTGGCATGTGTGAAGCTAGCGAAACGGCCGTGAGCGCATTATCAGTGTGGCATGTAGTCATGTTGTTACATGACACGCATGTCGTGATTATCATGTTTGGATGCGTCATTTACCTATGCCATTCGTTCGCCTCGCGTAATACCGAGTTAGGTACATGTGAAAAGAGCGAAATGGCCGCGAGCGCATCATAAGCGTAGCGTGTAGTATTGTTGTTAAATTGCACGCAACTCATGTTTATCATGTTTGCACCAGCATCATACCTTCGTCATACATTCACGTCCCGCAATACCAAATTTGGTATAGGTAAAGCTAGCGGAACGGCCACCAGCGCATCAAGAGCGTGGCATGTAGTCATGTTGTTACATGACACGCATCTAATGACTATCATGTTTGCACCATTCACATGCCTTCGTCATCCAATAATGTACTGTAATACCAAATTTGGCATATGTGACGCTTGTGAAACGGCACCGAGCGCATCATGAGCGTGGCAAGTAGTCAGGTTGTTACATGACACGCATGTCATGATTTTCGAGCTAGGGCTTGTCGCTTGTGTTCGCCATGCAAACATGCCATACCATACCAGTTTTGGAACATGCCATGTGATTGAAACCACCACAAGAGCTGCAGGACCATAAAATGTAAATCATGACATTCATGACGTACATGTTATTTTCATGATATGACTAGTGAAGTATGTTCTTGATACAGTCATGTTATTCCATACCAAGATCGGTATCGATATCATTATCGAAACGACCAGGAGAGCTAAAAGTCATAGATAGATAGATAGATAGATAGATAGATAGATAGATAGATAGATAGATAGATAGATAGATAGATAGATAGATAGATAGATACGCTCAATGTCGCCGAAGTTCGCTGAGATATGCTTCGCATTTAAGACATTCCAGAGAGAGTTTGATGATAACCAACTGCGGATGCTGCACCGAATTATTAAAGCACGTGTCTTATCACGTCGCTGGTGAACGCCCTCCGGCACCTCTTCCGTTGATGCAAGTGAACACCAGCTGCAGAACTTTTTCGCACTTCCGGCATGATTAATATCTTCAACGCCCACTCAGTGCCATGGAACAACTGGGTTTCGGTTGTCTGTAACTAACAAACTTCTCGAAAGTATTCAGTCACTTGCCCCAACATATGCCATGAGGCTGGGTTGCTTGGAAGTACTTGCTGTTTCAGACAGCTCAGGCTTCTTGTGTGTAGGGTAACTGCACGAGAGAGAGATAGAATAACGAGAAAGACGGGGTGTTTAACCAGGGCTGAGCGGGGCAGGCTGCCCTAAACTGGGGAGAGCGAGGAGAAAGTTGCATAGAAGGCGAATAAAGTCATTGACTGGGCCACCACATTACAGTTCCCCGTTCGACATCACAAATGAGGAAACAGACTGGTGTCTTTCAGGAGATGCAGCAGCGCTTTTGGTGCCTTTCGAAAGTGGGACAGACAGCGTCATGGTCCCACTGCCTTCTGTACTGTGAAATAACTTCCGCTCATTTGATTTAGAACTTTGCGGAGGTGAAGCTTCTCTTTTCCGAATGCCGTGCCGTAACAGAAAATGTATTCAATCGTCTCATCGACGGTACAGTCATTGCACTCCATGCTGTCGGCCATCTCAATCTTAAAAGAGTAAGCATTGGTAAAGGGTACATTCTTACGCAGAGTGTACAACGCTGTGCCTTTCTTCCTGGAAAGACCAGAGGCTAGCCGCCGTCGTAGAGATGGGTGGAGATATACAGTCGATTATAGACGAACTCTCATATATACGACTTCTGTAAAGTCTTGTTCTAAGCGAACTTAAGTATCGAGCCGCGTCAATTTTTATACATGAAGTATTGAAACAAGGTTTGTTTGTACGTGTGAACTTCTGGCAGCTTCGTCGGTGCGGTCGTTGCTGGAGATACCGCAATGAATTAGTATCCACCGTAACACAACCCCCTGTCCTTTTTCCGTCGCATAGTGCAGCATTGCTCTGATCTTGCACACAAGTTGTTCGTACGGTCCACAATGAAACATTCTATTAGTTCTTAGGACCTCTGACATGCATCGTGTACCGTGAGCGATCCCTTTACCCCATATTAATTAACACAGAGGTCCGCAAGCAGAGTTCCCTCAAGCATACTTTTAGGAGAAAGAAAGCATAAGTGGTTATTCTTTTCAGTTAAAGCAGAAAACATAAAAGTTAGGTTTGGCTGTAATAGAGCCCTTTATGAAAAATTGTAGTGGCTAACGTGTGCAGCTGTTCATACAAAGGTCTTGAGTTAGATGCCGGACGTGGCAGTCGTGTTTCAATGAAGGTGATACATTGGAGGCAAACGCATTTTGCTGTGTCAGGGCACGTTGAAAAACACCAGTTGGTCAAAATTTCTTGAGCTCTCCACTGTGCTGCACCTCATAGTCCTATTGTGCCTTCATTTGACACATGAAATTCCAGGTGTTGTATTTATTACAAATAATAGCTCCTAAATTAAAAAGCTACCCACAGTAATAAAAAAGGTAAATTTGAGGTCCCATTATTCTTGTTAGACACAATAATAATGTGAACTGACACACACCTATGCAAAGGAAAGTATAACGGATGTTACTGGAAGTAATATTTGTAATGTGATTTTGAAAAAAACGTGGGAAAAAAACTTGCCGTAGGCAGGCAGCGAACCTGCAACCTTGAAATACCACGTCCTATGCTATACCAAGTGAGCTATCATGTCAACTATGTCCTTGTCCACTTTGTAGGGTATACACGTGCACTAAACCTGGGAGTGTTACTGGGCGCTGGCTGTTGCAATTGCGGCGAGTGCGGGACACTCATTTTACTCCTGTTAGCATCACGTAACACGTGATTTTATTACAAGCTGGCAGCTGACGAACCAGTCACAATTACAATACAATTACTTTGAATAATATTCGCTATATAATTCCTACATATTTGTCTGTCATTTCTCATTATTATTGTGCCTAACAAAGAAAAGGAGCCTTTGAATTTATGTTCTTTCCTTCATCCATTGCGAGGGTCTCTTTCTGGCATGCTTAATCCCGTCATAGTGATATGCGAGGGATTATTGGTCAGCTGCAAGCTCGTAGTAACATCACGGGCTACGAGAATTCAGCAGGCAAAAATTGAGTGTCCCAGAATCACCGCAAAAGCGAGAAGTGTCGCTGACTGACGCTCCCACGTTTAATGCGTATGTATACCCTTAAAAGTCCTAGCTCAGTTGGTAGATGACCGGACGCGGTATTCAAAGGTTGCAGGTGTG
This sequence comes from Rhipicephalus annulatus, assembly GCA_013436015.1. Classification (NCBI taxonomy): domain Eukaryota; kingdom Metazoa; phylum Arthropoda; class Arachnida; order Ixodida; family Ixodidae; genus Rhipicephalus; species Rhipicephalus annulatus. Next base: position 135,210 of record WOVY01000263.1, read on the forward strand.
ATCTATGTCCAAGGCTAGATTTTATTTCCATCCACTTTTATTTCTTCAAAAAAAAAACACTGAAATTATATTTAATAACAACCTCTACATTCTCTTTGATTATTTGTCAGTTCTCGTTACTATAGCAATAGAGGGATCTATCGTTGAGTTTTGTACACAGTTGATTACCACCACATAAACAACGCCTCTGTCGGCACTTTTTACCGTCACTGGCAAAACCACGGCTAGGATTGATAGGTGTATATCATGTACCCATTTGTAATCTGGGCTGATTGAGGCAAGTATGGTCGCATTCACGCAAACAAGAGAGTACGATAGGTTTGCCTGGCGCTGGTTGCCCGAACTCTCCTCTTCACAATGAATCATGCGCAATGGGCCCGGGAACAATGAATAAAAGGGAAGAAGCACACTGGATCAGTGCTGTACCAAGTCGTGTAAAGCGCAATTTTTCGGCTGTATCTCTTCTCTTTGCACGATGTGATAACAAATTAACAAAGCGACATGGATCAAGTTTATGAACAGTGCGAGGGCCACCTGCACTAGTGGCAGGTTGTCGTCAAAATAGAAGCTTCATATAACCTAATACGAGGCATCTTGAAAATTTGTACTGGAAACGAAAGGCACAAGTAAGAAAATAAGAATCAAGAGCTATGCACTCTACCTCATCCTACTTTATTTTTTTCAATTCCAGGAGTATAAAAGAACTGCCAGTTGTAGTATGATAGTAGAATATGAAAATAGTAGACCTGCCAAGGACTGTGGTGCCAAAAGTCATGCCATGTAGCGTGAATTGGGGAACTGGTGGTATGAAGCCGGGAACTACTGAGTCTGCAATACTGCTTATATATTTCCCTCTTTACAATATATCCACGCGGTGTTGGGGGCAGATGAAGAGAGCGAAGAAGTGAATGGCAGCTGTGGCTGAGTAAACAGTCCTCCACTTCGAGTTCCTGTCTATCGTTTCCTCTCGCGACAGACTGGTGGAGGTGCTGGGTACTGTATTGCAACGTCTTATGCCTGCTGGTCCTGAACCAGAAGCAACCACCACCAGTGCACCAGGATCTGCTGATATCTATCGAAGCAGCCGCCGCCTTCAAGGACTACCACCACAGTACGGCCCCTTGGCAAGTTCCGTGAGGACAATGTTTGCCACATCCGCAACCCAAACCGAGCATGACCCACTCGCTAGCGTACCCTGTGTCATCAACACGCCTCGCACACCCATTCCACGGGGATGCCGGTGAGGATGTCGAAGACTGGCTTGACCATTTCGACCGGGTCGCTGCCATCAACGACTGGGACAATCGCCGTAAGTTGAAGAACGTGTATATCTCCCTCTTAGACGCGGCAAGAGTGTGGTATGAGAACCACGAAACCTCATTCACAAGTTGGCAGGAGTTCCATCGGCAGCTTCGCGAGGCGTTCAGTAACCCGGAACGGAAAGAGAGAGCGGAGCAGGCACTCTCTTCGCGATTTCAAATGCCGAACGAGAGCGTCGCCATGTTTGTCGAAGAAATGTCGCGATTGTTTCGACGGGCTGACCCCCACATGCCAGAAGACAAGAAAGTGCGCCTGCTAATGCGAGGCGTAAAGGAGCAACTTTTTGCGGGCCTTGTGCGCAACCCTCCTACGACCGTGTCCGAGTTCATACGTGAGGCCACAATTATGGAGCGCATGCTACGGCAGCGGGTGTCGCAGTATGAGCGTCAGACGCCCATGTCCGCTGCGTGCTCGCTTATACCAGGAGGTGATAACAGGGAGGTCCTCACAGAACTCGTACGGCAAGTTGTACGAGAAGAACTTCGGAAATTTTATGCAGCGTCCCCTCCCAGTAGCGCTGCTCTTACGGACGTCGTTCGGAACGAAATCAGGCAGTTCGTTCACTCTGCACCACCATCGCAAGTCGAACCTCCCACGCTTTCCTACGCGGATGCCCTACGCGTCTCTACGCCACCGACGGCACATTTTGTTCATGCACCTACCGGGACCCCCAGACGCTTTCAAAGTCCAGCCCGTCGCCTGCCTTCTCAGACCGATTTTCGTCCAGGCCCGCGGAAGTCCACCGTCTGGCGTGCACCCGACAATCGTCCTTTGTGCTACCATTGTGGCGAAGTTGGACACATGTACCGCGACTGTTACTACCGACGAATAGGCCTACGCGGATTCCACCCAGATGCTCGTTGTCCACGCTATGGTGAGCGCCCACAGGAAATTGCGGATTACTTGGAGGGTAGTCATCACGCCCCTGTCCCGCCGCGACGACAGTCACGGTAACCATCCCCCCGTCCGGCCACATCAACGCACCGCGCCCGACCCGCCTTTGGGTCCCCTGGTGTCAGTGGCGCAAGCCCACGCCGAGGAAACTGAAAACGGCGACCTCCGGAGGTGAGGCCGCTGTCACGCGAACCGACAAATACCCTCCGCCGCTGCCTTACGACGTGCCGTTAAAGCCTGTTTGTGAAACCGCCAACAGAACGTCCGCTGCCATTACTGTTTCCGTCGACTGTTATCCGGTGACTGCGCTTGTCGACACGGGAGCTGATTACTCGGTGATGAGTGCTTCATTGGCCACCCGTCTACACAAGGTGCTGACAACGTGGGACGGCCCTCAACTAATCACCGCTGGAGGACACCTCGTATCCCCAATAGGAAGGTGCACCGCCAGGCTTGAGATTTGTGCGTCGGCTTTTGTAGCATCATTCCTTGTACTGCCCAATTGTTCTCGGCCGGTCATTTTGGGCATGGATTTTCTGCAAGAGTATGGAGCGATAATTATTCTGCGTGATTTGTTCGTCAGTTTTGTTAACTGTGTTTCTCCAGATTCCGACATCGGGAATGAACATCGTGGCGTGGCCTTACGCGTAGTCGATGATTGCGTCACGTTGCCACCTCGCAGTAGTATCTTCGTGCTTGTTGAGTGTCCACGGGAGCAGTCGATTACGGGCATCGCCGAAAGTAACCTGACGTTATTGCTTGATAGGGAAGTGGCAATTGCTCGAAGCCTCATTCAACTGCGAAATGGCCAGACTATGGTTTTAGTTACGAACTTCAGTGGAGAACACAGGCATTTTGCGAAACGCACAACCATAGCTTACTTGGAGGCATTGGATGATTTGGACGCCTTCGCTTTGATTACGACGATCTCGACTGAGAACAGCTGCGATACTGACGTGACTAGTCGCCTCAACGTCAATCGCCAGTTGGAAGAACCTAAGAGGGCAAGGCTCCTCAGTCTCCTCTCATCCTTTAGTGACTGTTTTGCCACTACTTCGAAAGTCCGGCAGACTCCTTTAATCAAGCACAGAATTATCACTGAGCCCAACGTGCAACCCGTGCGCCAACATGCTTACCGCATGTCGCAGAAGGAGCAAGATGCTATACGTCATCAAGTAAAACAAATGCTCGACGACGACGTAATTCAACCATCGACTAGTCCTTGGGCGTCACCAGTTGTTCTGGTTAAAAAGAAAGATGGTTCATTACGATTCTGTGTCGACTACCGCAAACTGAACAAGATAACGAAAAAAGACGTATATCCTCTTCCTCGTATTGATGACTCCTTGGATCGCCTGCGACACGGACTCCTTGGATCGCCTGGGCGCACATTTGTATATTACAAATGTGCGCCCAATTTTAGAGTATGCTTGTGTTTCTTGGGACCCTTTCACGAATGTACTAAAAGAAAAGTTGGAGAGGGTGCAAAAAAGGGCTGCTAGGTTTGTTACAGGAAACTACGATTTTAGAATAAGGTCTTCGGAAATTCTTCAAGCCTTGGGATGGGAACCCCTTTGTGGACGACGGAAAGTTCAAAGACTTAAATTTCTTTATAATATATATCACGGTAAGACTGGACTAAATAAAGAGCTGTATTTAAAGACGCCTAGTTATATGTCCAAACGGAAAGATCACTTATATAAAATTAGAGAATATACCTGTCGATTGAATGTCTTTAAATACTCTTTCTTTCCAAATTCTATTAGTGAGTGGAATGCGCTAAAAATACCAATATTTTCTGATTCTAATTTCCTAACAGCCATTGAAACAGCAGTTTGAGCTGCTGAAATAACCCATATATTTAACGTTTGCTTAGTACTTCTCTTGGTTGTTGATTTTTATAAGTATAATTTCTGCTTTCGTTGTATGATCCTGTGTTTTGTACTTTTGTTCTAACGCTGTACTACAAGTGTTGATTTCTCCTGTATACTGTAAGGCACAATTTATTTGCCTTTATTTTGCTGTTTTGTATGCTATTTTCTACTGTAACCCCCCTACAACAATGCCCAATGGGCGATGTAGGTACTTGTAATAAATAAATAAATAAATAAATAAATAAATAAAGACACGCCCGTTACTTCTCTTCCATGGATCTCCGTAGCGGATATTGGCAGATTGAAGTAGATGAACGGGACCGAGAAAAAACAGCGTTTATTACACCGGACGGTCTCTATGAATTTAAAGTACTCCCTTTTGGCCTGTGCTCCGCTCCAGCTACGTTCCAACGAATGATGGACACAGTTTTATGTGGCTTGAAGTGGTACTCTTGTTTAGTGTATTTAGACGACGCAGTCGTTTTTTCTACAACTTTTGAACAGCACATTGAGCGGCTTGAGGCGGTTCTTCTGGCTATTCGCACTGCCGGCCTCTCTCTGAAACCGGAAAAGTGTTGTTTTGGATATGAGGAACTGAAATTCCTTGGCCACATTGTCAGCAGCAGTGGTGTTCGCCCCGATCCTGACAAGGCTATGGCAGTTGCTTTGTTCCCGATACCGAAAACAAAGCATGATGTACGCCGCTTTCTGGGACTTTGTGCTTATTACCGCCGCTTCGTGCCGAACTTTTCGAAAATCGCCGACCCTCTACAACAACTCGTCAAGGATGACGTCGCCTTCGTCTGGGGCCCCAAGCAATCCGGCGCTTTCCGCGACCTTCAACAACGCCTACAAACGCCACCGATCCTAGGTCACTTCGACACCGAAGCAGACACAGAAGTCCGCACTGACGCGAGCAATCTTGGCCTCGGAGCTATTCTTGTGCAATATCAAGATGGCGTGGAACGCGTCATCGCCTACGCTAGCCGCACGTTGCCATCTGCGGAAAAGAACTACTCGACGACTGAAAAAGAATGTCTGGCGGTTGTATGGGCCATAACCAAATTCAGGCCCTACTTGTACGGACGCCCCTTCCGAATCGTCAGTGAACACCACTCTCTCTGCTGGCTAGCGAATCTGAAAGATCCTTCGGGCCGTCTCGCAAGATGGAGCCTTCGGTTACAAGAATTCGATATAACGATGGTTTATAAGTCTGGTCAGAAACACACCGACGCTGACTGTTTTTCCCGCGCACCCATCGAGGTCACTGAAGAAGACAATGATGAAGACTTCAGCTGCCTTGCTGTTCTCGCATCATTAAACGTGGCTGAGCAGCAACGCGAAGACTTAGAATTACAACCACTAATCGAATACCTTGAAGGATGTCGCCCGCAACCCCCACGTCAGTTCGTGCGTGATTTGTCATCTTTCTGTCTACGCCAAGGCATCCTCTACAAGCGTAACTTTCATTCAACAAAAACTGTTTACCTCCTCGTCGTTCCTGCTGCTCTCCGCGATGATATTTTGCGTGCTTGTCACGACGAGCCATCGTCAGGGCATCTTGGCTTCGCGCGTACTCTGGCGAGGATCAAAGACAAATACCACTGGCGGAAACTTACGAAAACCGTCCGGCAGTACGTCAAGACATGCACAGCCTGTCAGCGCCGCAAAACTCCAACGACGAAACCAGCCGGTCTTCTTCGGCCTTTGCGACCCCCTCATGCACCTTTTGAAAAGGTCGGGATGGATCTACTCGGCCCATTTCCGAAGTCTACGGCTGGTAACCGCTGGATTGTGGTTGCCACCGACTACTTGACCAGATACTGCGAAACACAAGCCGCCCAGCGAGCAACAGCTTCCGAGGTGGCTGACTTTTTCATCAAGAACATCATTCTCCGCCACGGTGCTCCCGCTGTCGTCATCACAGATCGTGGTACTGCTTTTACGGCACAGTTGCTGCGACAGATCCTGTTGCTGAGCGGCACGACGCACCGAAGAGCAACTGCGTACCACCCGCAGACTAACGGGTTAACCGAACGCCTTAACAAAACGATTGCAGATATGCTTTCGATGTATGTCGCCAAGGATCAGAAGAATTGGGATGAAATCCTCCCGTATATAACATTTGCCTACAATACGGCTTTGCAGGAAACCACCGGCTTTGCTCCTTTTCGTCTGGTTTACGGCCGCGACGTAACCACAATGCTTGACACCATGCTGCAACCAACTCTGCCGGACACGATTACCCCGGACGCAGATGTATTTGTTCAGCGTGCCGAAGACGCCCGACAGCTGGCGCGCTTTCGCATTTTATCGCGGCAAGATCAAGATGCTCGCCGGTACAACACCCACCACAGAGCAGTCATTTACGAACCCGGTGACCTCGTCTGGGTTTGGACTCCTATACGTCAACGGGGACGCTCAGAAAAATTGTTATGTCGGTACTTCGGACCCTACCGAGTTCTTCATCGCCTCGGTGAAGTGAACTACGAAGTTATCCGAGCCGACACGTCACACCGTTCTCGCAGACCACGCTCCTCGGATGTAGTTCACGTTTCCAGGATAAAGCCGTACTATTCGCGTTGACTGCAAGTCAAGAAATTTGTGATGCGGCAATAGCCTTCAAGACAATTGTGCATTACTTTCTTGCTTCTTTATTTTACATCTCGTCCTTTTTCTTTTCAAAGGACACAGACATTTCTGACTACCTTTTGTTGTTTTTCGGAGCCGTGGCATTCATGCGATGCTTCTTCTTCTTTTTTTTTCTTTAGGGAGAGGGTAATGCCACGCGGTGTTGGGGGCAGAAGAAGAGAGCGAAGAAGTGAATGGCAGCTGTGGCTGAGTAAACAGTCCTCCACTTCGAGTTCCTGCCTATCGTTTCCTCTCGCGACAATATTATGAAGTCATTAGATTTCCTTCCGTGTTTCTAGAAAAAATAAACGTAACGTGGGTGCTAATCATCACACATATTATACAGACAGAGAGAAAAAGAAAACGTTCATTGAAAAACCGAAAGCCTTAAATATGCTAACCTGAGTGGTGAAAAGAAGCCATAAGATAAATACCAAAGGAGAGAGGTAAGAAACACTAAAGGAATGTAATTAAAAATAAAAATTGAATTAATACCAATACCTGAGCTTTCTCTTGAATTAAAGATGTCGGTAGCGTGTTTTGAACCCGCTTGCGTCGCCTTCTTAACCGGAATTGCCTCTCTGTCGACGCCTAAATCTTCTCGCGAGAAAAGTAACTCTCCGCCGCATTAGGTTACCCTAAAGTGCCTACTAAAATTATAGTGGTGAAGTGCCCACCACGACATTTGAGAATTAGTAAATTACAGAAGCACTTTCTCGATTCTGCTGCTGGCATTGATGCTGCGCCTGTGCCACCTTCGCTGATCTTGCTCCGGCAACCCGAGGAGCCACCAACTTTCCGTGGTTCCCCACTCGAAGACCCGCAAAGCTGGCTGGAAAGTCGTTGTGACCTTCACAAGCGTCGTCCGAAAAGTACGAGCTGAAGCCTTATTGGAGAGCCGTGTACAGCTCCCGATTGTTCGGTAACGCTGACCCTGACATGGCTGATGCAAGAAGATCCGATTCCTCATGCGTGGTGTCAAGCAGGAGTTCTTTGTGGGACTCATTTGCAACCCGCCCAAGAATGTCAATGAATTCCTCGCAGAAGCTACAACAATAATTAAGGCGCTTGAAATGAGAAAAAGGCAATACAACCACTGCCCTCCAATTGCGGGATACGCCGAAGTTGAAGCCTTCGGCACCAACAACCTCCGTGAGACCATCCCAGTGGTCGTACGTGAAGAGCACATGATGTTGCCGGAATCGCAGCCTAGAGTGGACTCGATCAACAACGTTATTCGTCAAGAAGTTCAACAAGCGCTTGTAATCCCCGAAGCACCGCAGCCTGAAACGGAAGCAATGAGCTACGCCACTGCAGTACACCGCAATGCTCCTCCATGGCCTCATCAGGACATAGCCCTGCCGTAGTTCTTCCACCAGGCACCGCCACCACCACCGCCGATGTCATACCACCCACCGTCCAGCCAGCTCAACGCTTCGAGGAAGACTGGCGTCCGGCGCGATCCTGACCAACGCCCACTGTGCTACCACTGCGCTGAAGGTGGGCACACGTACTGCCACTGCCAGTACCACCAGATGGGACTACATGGTTTTGCCATCGACCCACCACGTCCACAGCGCGTTGAAAGATCACGTGAAATCGCCGATTATCTCGCCGGAGCGCGAAGGACACCCCGGGAATCATCTCGTTCACCTTCACCAAGGCGCTACATCGCCGTACACTGGTCCAAACAGGGGTCGGTCACCTAGCCCGTATCAGGAAAACTAAGGGCAAAAACCGATGGAGGTGCGGTTGCTGTACGACGAACTGACGACGACGTGATGAAGCCTCAGGAACGTACCGATTCTCGAACGCCACTCCAACGTCTATACTTCGCGGCCAGCGGAATACTTGACGATGCAACGTCGAAGCAGTGGTACAATTGTCGTAGCCGTGATCCGACGCCATGACCCAACTGCAACGCAAGGTGACGAACTAGTAATCTCGAAGTCCACATTGACGCCCACAGTGTCACAGATCTCGTCGACACCTGAGCCGACTACTCCGTCATCAGTGGGACGTTTGGCGCGAAGTTGAAAAAAGTTAGGACAGCCTGGGAAGGCCCCGAAATCGATACTTCTGGAAGTCACCTTGTTATGCCGTCAGGAATCTCCACAGTAAGAGACACCAATAATAACAAGATTTACCACGCTAGCTTCGTCGTACTACAGCATTGCTCAAGAGATGTAATTCTCGGTATGGTTTTTTAAGCCTCCGTGGTTCCGTCATTGACCTGAGAACAAAGTTCATAACACTATCCACAGAAAAAGCACTGCCGCTGCACACGTCGTCAAGAAGGCACACCTTGAATGTGCTGGAAGATTCAGTCACTATTGTTCCTCGCTCCAGCGTCAGCATTTCCATCGGCACTCAAGAATCAACAGATATGCATGGAGTTGTGAAGGCGACCAGCACCCATTGACCAACCACGAAATTTGCATCGCCAGAGGAATAGCCGAGCTGCGAGAGGGGAACGCAACAGTGATGCTCACAAACTTCAGCAACGAGTACAAGCACGTGAGCAAAGGCGCGATGGTTGCCCACATCGAAAAGATACTAAAAGCCAGCAACGCTTTCGCCCTCACTGGTTCCACCGAATCTACTCCGACGACTGAAACCCTTCAACCAGCTTTCGACGTTAATCTGAGACTTCCGACGCATAAACAAAAGCAGCTCAATACCCTGCTACTGAAATACACGAACTGCTTTTCGTCGTCATGAGGAATTCGACAGACTCTTGTCGTGAAACATCGAATTGTAATGGATGAAATGCGAGGCCACTGCGTCAGAGTTCGTACAGGTTTGAAGCGACAACGCGAAGCAATAAACACACAAGTCGACGAAATGCTCCGCGATGACATTATCCAGCCTTCAAAGAGCCCATGGGCGTCACCGGCGGTGTTAGTGAAGAAAAAGGATAGAACAACGCGCTTCCGCCTTGACTATCGCCGACTCGACAAGATAACGAAGAAGGACGTATACCCTCTTTCCCGAATAGACGACGCCCTTGACCCACTCCACAACACCAAATACTTCTCATCGATAGACCTCAAGACAGGCGATTGGCAGATCAAAGTGAACGAGAAACACCAAGAAAAGACGGCGTCCATAACACCAGATGGCCTCTTCGAGTCCAAGGTCATGCCCTTTGGTCTTTGCTAGGCGCCTGCGACATTCCAGCGTGTTATGGACACCCTGCTCGCTGGATCGAAGTGGCACACTTGCCTCATGTATTTGGTCGATGTCTTCGTGCTTTCTTCAAGCTTCGACAACCATCTCCAGCGCCTTGAAGCTGTACTTTACAAGGAATAAAAACCTCTGGACTCACTCTGAAGCCAGAAAAGTGCCACTTCTCATACGAGCAACTCTTGTTCCCGGGACACGTGATACGCAAGTCAGGAGTACGCCCAGACGCACAAAAGACAACATCCATCGCTGCATTTCCATCACCCGACGACGAGAAGGCCGTGCGTCGATATCTCGCCCTCTGCGCCTATTAATGGCAATTCGTCAAAAATGTTGGCCGAACCGTTAAGCCACTTACTAACCTGACAAAGACCGACGTCGAGTTCAAGTGGAAAACCCCACAGGAGGAAGCCTTACAAAAATTAAAACGACGTCTGTAGACACCGCCAATACTTGCTCAATTCGACGAAAACGCCGACACGTAAATCCACTCTGGCGCAAGCATTGTAGGGCTTGGAGCCGTATTGGTGCAGAAGATTGACGGGCTTGATAGGGTCGTCAGTTATGCGAGCCGGTCGCTATCTAAGGCGGAAGTCAACTATTTTGCAATAGAAAAAGAGAGTCTTGAAATAATCTGGGCTACCTCCCAGTTCCACCCTTACCTCTACCGCAGCCCTTCCTAAGTTGTGAGCGACCACCATGCCCACTGTCGGCTAGCTGACTTGAAGAACCCTTCAGGTCCTCTTACACGGTAGAGTCTGCGACTCTGACGCCGACTGACGCCGACTCTGACGCCGACTCTGACGCCGACTCTGAATGCACTCTGACACCGACTGCCTGTCTGCCACCCCCGTTCAACCACAGCTTCAGGACAACGAGGACGGTGACTGCTTCCTAGGAACCTTAAGCGTCAATGATTTTACAGAGCGACACCGACCCGACCTTGAAACTAAGGCCCTCGTGGAATACCTGGAGGGCAAGGCTGCCATTGTTCCAAAATTACTCAAGCGAGGATTGTCGTCAATTTTTTTTCAAAACGGCTTTTTTAAATAAATCTTTGTAAGGACAGGTCGATGCCATTGCGTGGCGCCGGCTACTCCTCTTCTCTTGCACAAAAGTTGACATCGCACAATTTGTAGCAAACACAAGGCTATACGTATTTACATAGCACAACACTTACACAATGTGTTCATGTTTTTTTCCACACTGAATGTCCAAACCACGGAGAAATGGGTCCACAATGCATAGAACTGTGTCCGCACCACACTGAGCTTGTAAAAAAACAAAAAACACACAAGTAATCACGCCAATTTAACTGTTCACACAAAAACATTCATGTTCAATAAAATGTCTAAGGTGATCTCGTCGCTTAAATACTGACATGTTTTCAGAAAGCTTTTACCAAAACTATCGCAGTGAAACACGAAAATACTGTTTTGAAACATACTGAGGTTAACATTTGTTTTTTGTTTAGTACTTATGAGCTATTTCTGATTCCTCCAGAAAGTGATCGACTGCAAGCGCTGTAGTGGCTTGCAGCTTTCCTTTTGTCCATGGACCCAACATTTTCGCAATTGATGGAGGTCTCTTATCCAAAGAATTGAGTTTTTGAAAAGGGTTCTTTAGAGGTACGTCATGATTCTTACAATGCAGAAGAATGTGTTCAACGTCTTCTTGAGCATCTCCACACGAGCAGCTAGGACTGCCAGCTTTCCGTATTCTATACAGGAAAGCCTTCGTATAGGCAGTACCAAGTCGAAGCCTATGGATGACTGTTTCTACCGATTGGCTAACCTTTAACGGAATATTCAATTTTATACTGGGATCAATGTTCTACAACAGAGAGTTTTAAGCACAATTTTCGAACCAGGTTTCCTTAGACAGTTGACAGCTCAGCTTATTCATTAGACACCATGCATAGCTCATCGATAAAGGTAGCAGTGATATAATATTTTATTGATGTGCTGCGCGTGCAATGTGATCAGCTATGTCGTTTTCTGTGATTCCACAGTGGCTTGGCACCCACTGGAACATTATGGTGTGGTTCAAATCTTTTGCTATAGCGTACGTCCTCTGTATTTCATATGCGAGCTCACTAGCTTTGTTTCCCAAGCTGATTCCTTTTAAAAAAACTGATGAGGACTGTGAGTCACCTATAACTAGCCATCGAAGTGGACCTGGCTGTAAACATATGAAGTGTAAAGCACAGAGTATTGCATAAAGTTCTGCCGTTGTGGATGTTGCGAAATGGCTGAGTTTAAAAGCTTTTCTCGCTTGGTATGCAGATACAAAAAATCCCGACGTAGAGCTTTGATTCAGACATGATTCGTCAGTGTACACGTCAAAATAGTATTCATAGTTAGTTTAAAGGTGTGTTAAAGTTAATTGCTTTGTTACGATTATGGGCAGATCGTTCTTACAATTTATTCCCGGAATGGAAGTTGTAATATCTGGGATAGAGAGTCGCCATGGTGGGTGGGATGTACATGGAGGCCAGTATTCGTGCGTAGGCAGTAAACTCTTGAATTCTACTATATTTTCATGTATTCTTGCAGCTAATCTCTCCTCAATAGCTTGGTATAGGGGATGATTAGCGTGTTGAGTGACCAACCAAAGATAATGCCTGAGTTTCCGTAAATATTATAGCATGGAATGTCGGTTGATGAGACTCTGCAATTACTAAAGCACTGGCAGAAGCTCGCTATACACCAAGACATATACGAAGGCTTCTAGCCAACAATCTTTGAATCCTCTCCTCTAAGTTACGTGATATCCCATGTAAAACCTGGGCAGAGTAAGCTATTCTTTGCGAATTATTGCTGAATGTACACGCATAAAGAACATGAACTACCCCATCTCACTCCGGTCAGTCGACGTAATAAATTGATTAGGGAGTTGACTTTGTCCTCTAATGATTTTATCTGTGGTGCCTAAGACAGACGTCTGTCTAAAATAACCCCTAAAAATTTGTGCTGCCGCACAAGTTGCAAGCGCTGAGAGTCTATCTGAAGTTTTAATTTCTTTAGGCATTTCCTTGTGAACGGAAGTACAAATGATTTCTCATGGGAACGAATGATGCCTCTGCTCTTAAAAAAAGCCATTGATTATCGTCAGGCCATCTTGACGTTTTTGCTGAACTGCTTGAATGCTCCTGTCTGATGCCCAAATGCAAAGATCGTCTGCATATATGGAATATTCCAAGCTAGTAGGTAAGATATGGGATATTTCAGCCATAACGCAATTAACTAAAAATGTTCTTAGTACGCTACCCTGTAGGACTCCTTGACCAACTTCATGCTATTTGCTTTTACCGTTGGCCTCGTCAATGCAGATTTTCCTGTCTCTTAAGAATTTTGCGATCCATCTTAGTGTCCTGCCTACTATTCCCAGCTGAATTAAACCGTGTAGTACATGAGCGTGGCTGGTTGCGTCAAATGCTCGCTTTATATCTAAAAATACTGCAACGACAATTCTTCCACAGCTCCTCTCATGATCTATTTGAGTTACAATGTCTAGAATGGCATCCATGGTGCAGCGGCGTTCACGAAAGTCTGTCATATTTTCTGGAAGCACGTTCTTACATTCCACCCACCACTGAAGTCTAGCGTCTATCATCTTTTCTATAAGTTTACAAAGACAGCTAGTCAGGCTGACAGGACGGAAGTAATCTATGGATAAAGGCGTTTTTCCGGGTTTGAGAATTGAGACCCCTCTTACAACTTGCAACTTTTTAGGAGGGTGGAAAGCACTCTGTAGTCCATGCATCATTAAATATCTTCAACAAAGTATATGTGGCCACAGGACCCAGGTTTTTTAATGCTGCATATGTTGTCTATCATTGCTGGTGGGGTGTCATCTGGGTCACTGCTATTAGAACTAGCAGTAACGCAGATGACACCCCACCATTAATGATAGAAGAAGTCAGAAAAGCTTCGGAGAGCATGCAAAGAGTCAACGCTGCTGGCGAGGATCAGGTAACATCAGATCTGCTGAAAGATGGAGGACAAAATGTGTTAGAAAAACTAGCCACCCTGTTTACGAGATGTCTCCTGACGGGAAGAGTACCAGAGTCACGGAGAACGCCAACATCATCTTAATGCATAAGAAAGGAGATGACAAGGACTAGAAGAATTGCAGGCCGATCAGCTTGCTCTCTGTAGTATACAAGCTATTTACAAGGTAATTGCTAACAGAGTAAAGAGAACAATAGAATTCAGTCGACCAAAGGAACAAGCAGAATTTCGAACATGCTACTCAACAATTGATCACATTCAGAATATCAATCACCTAATAGAGAAATGCTCAGAATATAACCAACCACTATACATAGCCTTCATAGATGACGAGAAGGCGCTTGATTCAGTAGAAATATCAGCCGTCATACAGACACTGCAGAATCAGGGCGTCGATGAAGTATATATAAACATCTTGGAAGAACTCTACAGGGAATCAACTGCTACCATAGTGCTTCATAAAGAAAGCAACAGAATACCAATCAAGAAGGGTGTATGGACAGGGGGATACAATCTCCCCAATGCTATTTACCGCGAGCTTACAGGAGGTTTTCAGAAGCCTAGAACGGGAACAGTTAGGAATAAGAGTTAATGGAGAGCACCTTAGTAACCTGCGCTTCGCCGATATCATTGCATTGCTGAGTAACTCAGGGGACGAATGGCAACCCATGACTACGGAGTTAGACAAGGAGAGCAGAAAGGTGGGTCTTAAAATTAATCTGCAAAAAAAATGTACAACAACCTCCGAAAAGTGCAGTGCTTCGAGATAGGTAATAATGCACTTCAAGCTGTAAAAGACTATGTATACTTAGGACAGGTAATCACCGCGGAGCCAAACCACGAGATTGTAGTAACTAGAAGAATAAGAATGGGGTGGAGCACATTTGGCAAACACTCTCAAATAATGACAGGTATATTGCCACTATTCCTCAAAAGGAAGGTATATAGCAGCTGTATCTTGCCGGTTCTTAGCTACGGAGCAAAACCTGGAGACTAACAGAGAAGGTTCAGCTTAAATTAAGGATGACGCAGTGAGCAATGGAAAGAAGAATGGTAGGTGTAACCTTAAGAGACAAGAAGAAAGCAGAGTGGATTAGGGAAAAAACGGGCGTTGAGGATATCATAGCTGAAATGAAGAAAAATAAATGGACATTGACCGGGCATGTAGCGCGTAGACAGAATAACCGCTGGTCATTAAGGGTAACTGACTGGATTCCCTGAGAAGGCAAGCGGGTTAGGGGGAGACAGAAGGTTAGGTGGGCCGATGAGATTAAGAAGGTTGTGGGTATAAATTGGCAGCAGCAAGCACAGGACCAGGTTAAGTAGCGGAACATGGGAGAGGCCTTTGTCCTGCAGTGGGCGTAGTCAGGCTGATGATGATGATGGCGATAATGATGATGATGATGATGATGATGATGATGATGATGTTATCCCGTCAGGACCAGCTGCCGTCCTCTGTCAGCACACTGAAAGAGCATTATTTATTTCTTGCAATGAAAACGGATGATATAGGTCATCATGCTGTCTAGTGAGAGAAAAAGTAATCAATGCTTTAATAACCCCAACAGACTTAATGTATGCAGGCGTGTGCCCGGCTGCACTAGGTTGTGTAATATGCTGAAAAAATTTGTCCGCAATTGTTGTTTCCGGTACATTCTTCACTAAAGCTAAGGCTCTAAATGGTTGTTGATGTGTTACTGTCCCACTTGAAGAGCGTAGAACATTCCATAATTTTGACTCGGGTGTAAATGGCGTTAGCGAAGTGCAGAATTCCCACCAGCGCTTTTTGCCTAGTCTATCGAGTTGTCGTCTCATGCGGTCATGCGTTCTTTGACAGTCGCGGTAATCTTCATGTAGACCCCTGCGTCTGTATTATCCTTCAGCTCTGCGGCGAATGGCCCTAAGTCTTTCGTGTTCAGCGTCTACTCCAGCGTAACCTTCAGGAATTTTAACGAACTTGGAACACTGATTCATTTGTTTTCTATGAGTAAGACTAAGCTGTCAGTGTCAGTACCAGTATCAGCTTGATGTGATATATGATAACTAAATGCTTGCCAGTTATGTTTGCTGAGGGCCTATCTTTAGTAAAGCGTAGTTTTAGATGCTGTATTAGGATAGGTAAAAGATCACTACCTCTTGTTTCAATGTCTGTTCGCCTTCACGCCCCAGGTGCAATATCATGTGAGGAGAGCGTGAGGTCGAGGCAACTCGAGTAATTGAAACCCCGTAGGAACGTCACTGAACCGTCATTTAACAAGCATAATGAACTATCCTGAATTGCTTTTTGTAGGTCCTTTCCGCGAAGATCGCAGTACGCACTTCCCCACATGACATTGTGAGCATTGAAATCTCCGCAATACGAAACAGCTTTCGTGTACGTCCGGAAAAGTGCTGTCAATGCAGAAAGCGAGATATTTGTGAAAGGCTGGAGATAAACGCTGGCTACTGTTATAGTTACTCGACCAAATCTAACCCCACATGCTACATATTCTAGATAAACCGATGATGTAACATTTACCTGTACTGATGCCAGATCTTTTCTCACACACTCATCGCTCTGCTCGGTCCTGTACATCTAGAGGACATATACAAAACGTAGTTTGATAACCGAAAAGTGGTGTCTGCCCCGGCCTCTGTAATACATAACACTGGAAAGGAGCTCTGAGCCACAAATTTTCGGAAGTCTGCACACTTAGGGCGAATACTATTCGCATTCCATTGGAAGATCGTGACATTTTCATGTCACGATCTCTCAAACAATATTCATGTTTTGCCTACGCAGTGACTGTTGTGGCTAATTGTAACACTACCTGTTCCATCGACAAGATGGCTTTGACCTCAGGAAGGTTGTTAGCCTGTGGGATCGCGGCTAGTATGGCTTTAAAAGCAGAGAATAACATTGGTATGACAAGATAACCTATCGACACAGAGAAGTTTTCTGGTTGCGTTACACTTACTGGATGCGATGTGGTAGTGCTTTCTCGGATGTTAACCGCGCGGTTACTTTTCTGTTGAGGTCCCTCCTGAGACTCTTGTCGAGCTTGCTGCTGGCTTGTTGATGTCCACGCACTTTTCTCTTGCTTTCATTGTCCTCTTGCAGCTTGCGCGTACGTCATTACATGATCCTGGCGTTTAGGTGCTTGCAGTCGAGGAGGCCGGGCAGGATTCATGGTGCTCATGTTGGGCTCAGGCGCGTCATGCTGTTGCGTGCGACCGTAGATGATGTCACGTTGATATTGAAGAGAAGCCGCCTTGTTCTGCGGGCATCCAGAGAACGACGCAGCGTGGGGTCTCTTGCAATTGGCACACTTAGGTTGCAAAACGGCTTCCTCGTCAAGAAGAGCTTTTAATCACATCGGACCAACAACCTCCTCGTAGTACCTTCAGCTTTACGCCCAGAAGTGGATGATCTACACGACGACCCGACGACTGGACACCTTGGTGTCTCCCGTACACTCGGGAGAATACAAGAGAAGTATTACAGGCCACGACTTGCCGTCGACGCCACTCGTTACGTCCAAACATGTCGAGACTGTCAACGATGAAAGACACCGCCTACTAGGCCAGCCGGACTTCTCCAGTCTATCAAGCCACCTCGTCGGTTGTTTCAGCAAATAGGCATAGATTACCGAAGCCGTTCTCGACGTCAAATTCCGGAAATAAATGGATAATCGTAAGGACTGACTACCTCACCCACTACTCCAAAACAAGGGCTCTGCCCAAAGACAATGCCACCGAGGTAGCAAAGTTCTTCGTCGAGAACATCTTGCGTCACGGAGCTCTAAAGGTGCTTATCACGGACAGAGCTACGGCCTTTACGACAGACCTTATTTAGGCAGTCTTGAGGTACAGCCAGACAAGCCGGTGTTGGACCACCGCCTACCATCCACAAACCGATGGCCTCACCAAGCGTCTCAACAAGACCATCGCTGATATGTTGGCCATGTACGTCTACGTCGAGCACAAGACATGGGATGCAATCCTTTCGTACGTGACCTTCGCGTACAACACCGCCGTACAAGAAGCGATGCAGATGACGCCGTACAAGCTGGTTTACGCAAGGAGCCCAGCCACGACACTCGATGCCGTCGTACCCAACGTCAGCGATGGAGTAAACATCGACGTCACCGTCTACCTTCCGCGCGCCAAAAAAGTTCGGCAACTCGCCCGCCTGCGCATCAAAAATCAGCAGAGGTTGGACAGCCACCATTACAATCTTCGACGAAGCTACGTATATAGAATACCAGCCCAGTGACCACGTTTGGGTATGGACGCCGATATGCCTACGCGGACTGAGCCAAAAACTTCTGCGAAGGTACTTGGGACCATATTGGGTAGTTCGACGTCTCGGTGACCTCCCCTACGAGGTTGTTCCCGACGGCATCACGAACTCACAACGGTGTCGTGCATGACCTGAACTCGTCCATGTCGTGCGCCTCAAACCGTTTCATGCGCGCAAAGGAACATAATGACTATATTATTTGTTGTTTTTCTATAATTGTGCTTTATTGCTTATGCCTATTTGTTGTACTTTTTGCTTTTGTTATTTTTGCATGCATTGTGCTCTGGTATTTTTCAAGCATCGTGACGATGTCTTTTTCAAAGGAGGGTAATGCCACATTTCGTCCTCAGGTTTTGATATCGCATCCTTTCACTGCCAATAATTCTCAGCAAAAAGCACGCATACTTTAGTCGAAGGAAGGAAAATAAAAGGAAAAGAATGGCAGGGAGGTTGACCAGCCTAAAAGTAGCCGGTTTGCTACCCTGCGCATGAGAGGAGGACGGAGGAGCTGAAAGATATAGAGCAGAGAGGGAAGAGAGATAAACAGAGCACATTCGGCAGCACACGCGCGCACACTCTATCATTGTCCAGTCTTTTCTTTCGCGGTGTCGATCCGCGCAAAAACGAACGCCAGTGACTGTCTATAGATGTCATACAGCGGACAGTCGCACAGAATGTGGTGTAGCGTCTCTTCGCAATGACAGACATCGCAGAGAGCGTTGTCGGCTATTCCTATAACAAAAGAACACGATTTAGTAAATGCCACTCCTAGCCATAAGTGATGACGAAGGGTGGCTTCTCTTCCGTCGAGCCCAGTTGGCATGCGGAGAGCCATCAAAGAGAACAGGTGTTGTTGAAGATTTGTCTCGTTGCTTGGTGGGCACCATAGTGAAAACGGTATTTTACACGCAAGTCGTCGAAAATTACTTGCTGCATTGGTCCTCGAAAGTGGTATGGCGCTTTCTCGTGTTCCTTCAAGAGGTGCCCGCGCGGCAGTAACGGCATGTTCATTCCCTATGACGCCGTAGTGACTTGGCAGCCACTGAAACATCACATGATGCCCTTTCTCGTTTGAAGTGTGGAGAAGGCGTCGGATTTCGTAAGGCCCAGAAGAAGATTTTCGTAAGGCCCACGACGCCGTGCTGAGAGCACAGATTGTAGGGCAGCCCTTGAGTCGCTGAAGATCAACGATTGTTGCGGTGGTTCCCGATTGACTACACAAAGTGCAGCGCGCAAAGCAGCTAGTTCCACTTCTGTAGATGCCGTGAAGTGGTCAGTCCTAAAGCTGATGGTAACACCTGTTTCTGGGACAACTACTGGACCTGATGAACACTGGCGGTTCGTGGAGTCATCGGTATATATATGTATATTGTCTGAATATTTCTCATGCAAAATAAGAAGAGACAGTTGTTTCAGCACGGGCGACGAAAGCTCAGATTTACTTCGGATCCCTGGTACACTGACATGCACTGTGGGTCGAATAAGACACCAAAGGTTTATCGATGGTTTAAATGCAGAAGTGAAGCTCGAGGGAAGTTTCTCGTTGTACTTCACAATGATTTTAGCGAACGATGCTTGGCGCCTCTCTTAAGGCGACAATGCAAAATGATGACAGGGAGCACGTGCGAATTGCCTGATGTGCGTTCTCAGGACTTCTACAACAATGTGAGTTTGTATCCGATAGTCGCCAGAGATTGCAATTGTTGCCTCTGTTGACGTACATCTCGGCAGACCGAGGCAAACTCTCAGTGCTTGGGCTTGTACTGCCTGTAGAACACGAACTTGCAGGTATTGGTTTTGCAGGTATTGCTAAGCACGCGCAAGCTATAACTTTAACCGACAAACTTCAGGATGGCAATAGATCATTTTGTTAAGGTTACGCCCACTTTGAGAACATGACAGATTATTCTGAAACATACGTCACCACTTGCGATAACACTACAATATTCGATGGCAAGTGTATAAATGGCGACATCATTTGCCGCTTGTCAGTTGATCGACAGCCGACTCTCTGTTAGCCGCTATGAGTGCCATTGTCTTACTTTCCTTTTGTGTGGCCAGATGTTCCGCCCGAATAAATAGCTTCTTCTTCAACCTGGAGTCTGTTCCCGTCGTTCACGTCATGACCCCGTGACGACACATTTATTCACTTGGCTCCTTTCCAGCTCGGCCAGTGTGAGAATTTCTGTCTATAACAGTGTTCTTCATTCAGCTTAGCATGCAGGTGCCTTCTTACAGGAAGACAGAATTTACTGTATTTTGTAAAACAACTTTGAATAATAGCTTAGGCCATCCTCAATCAGCAAGTAGTTCATCAAGGTTCAGCAAAGTAGCACACAAAAAATCACAGCCCAACCAGTCCATCCAAATTGTTAACTAGCGAAAGCTGACATGTTTGGCCCCGGTGCTTAGCAGTGGATTCAAGCCGGCGCTGCACTGAAGCCTTTCACAGTTACTGGTTTTATGTTGGTGCTTCTTTATGAGGTTGGACACTTGGGTTTACCACAGTGTTTAATTCACATGCCGCAGATTGTGCCTCACAAGGTTACGGTCATGGAAGAGTGTATTTAGTGGTCGAAATGCATTTCGCAGTGCACTAATCACTGTGGTTGTTCTCAAACCTCAAGCGGTCACAGACGTCGCAGACAAAGCCAAAGTGCCGCTGGAGAAAGTCCTGCCAAAAGCTTGCGTTCGCCTCAGCAAACGAGCTCCCACAATCATCACATTGACACTGCAACTTCACGTTGTTGCGCGACTTTGACCTCGGGAGCTAACTCACAACACAGTCAATGGCGCCCATGCTTGGGTACGACGCTGAGAACGACGTAACTGATAGCACAGATAATGGAGACCACTTACGACACCGCTGCCGGGCGGTTTTAGGAGTGAATGCTTTCTTACCTTGTCTCGCGTCTGGCGTAACTGGCAGTCTCTCCCGAGCAGTGTAATAGATGGCGCTGTCTCTTAGAAGTACATGCAAACTGCAGTTGAGTGTGGATATTTTAGATGGCACTGTACCGCTACTCTCCGATTGGCAACTGCATAGCTGTGCCTGGGTGCGTGGCGAACGAGTGCCCCTCTTAGGCTCCTGGATCGTCGCTGTACACGTCAGATCATTGTTGGGCATGGACGAACCGCAGCGGAAGGCGCGGAGGGTTGTGGCGTCTCGTTCTCATTGTCATACAAACAGAGAGACAGATAAACAGATAAGCAGACATACAAACAGACAGAGAAGACAGGCAGACAGAAAAACAGATAAACTGACATACAAAGAGACAGACAGACAAACAGACAGACAAGACAGTCAGACAGAAAAACAGACGTACAATCAGATAGACAGACAGATAGATGGACGTACGGATGACGCACGGATGGACAGACGCAAACATGGACGGACAATCAAACGTATGCATGCATGGATGGACAGAGAGATGCAGGCATGGGCGGACGGACACACGGATAGATGGATGGATGGACTGACGGACGAACTGAGGCTTCGCACAGTCATCATCATTCACTCCATGAATATGCTGTGATTTTTTTTCGTCTCTCATAGCCATATAAAACTTTCGCTGTAAAAACCAGGATAAACATCAAGTGTGTGTTGATGCGCGTATTGTATATATATACTTCCAATCACTTCGGCAAAATTTTGTTTAGTGGCAGCTGTGTACTTCTCAATATCAATAATAAGAACACAAGAATTTCCACCATGCAGAAACAAGCTTTCACGTTGAGCTAGTGAGTAATTAATGCATCTTCGACAATCAGTGCAGAAACGGGCAACCTGACCAGAAACGAAATATAGTCAAACGTTAATTGTGCATTTCTGCGCTGACTGTTGGAGAAGTTCCCAATGTGACTCCCCAGACATAAGACATATTTTAGAAAATTATGCGTTCCGCAACATAGTCCGCGCAATGCTCCATATTGGCTGCCCAGGTAATATGTTTCCAGTCTGCGAGGGCTATCCTAAATTGAAAGGAATCATAAAATTATGGCGGATCGTTGAAGGTAGCAGGGTATACTTTCAACGGTGCAACCGCAGTAAGGTGAGCAGAAAAAGTGATCACCACGGACGGGCTCCTGCTCTTGCTACTGTTCATCTTTGCTCCTGGGATACGTGTGCCGATTGGTCCGGCCTGGTATGCAATAACTATGAACAAGAAGAGAGAAAGGAAGAGGAAAAGGGCAGAATAAATTGAAGAGAAGTGAGAAAGAAGGCAGAAAGGGCTAGCGAGCAATAGAGAGAACGGCAAGGGGAACTAATTGAGTAAAAGATTGAAAGAGCGAGACAGAACAAATAATTAAATGAAAAGCAGGAATAAGCATGAACAAAAATTTAAATAGGACACAGAAAACAGAGAAACATAGAAGGAGAAAACGAAGAGAATTGAAGAAGGCCGCCCAGTTCTTGAATGTACGGTTCTTTTAAAGCATTGCTTAAATTTGTGTGCCTTCACTAGTGGGCAAGGCAGAGAAAGTGCTGAACTGATTCTCACCCAGATAATATTGACCTAGTAGCTGGGCATCAATGTGACTACCCAGTAGCGCTAGGCTAAAAGAGTAGCCTAATGCAATAGAGTATAACTTGACCAAACAAAAGAGCTGCGTAGGAAGGACTTGGCCGTATGTCTCCGAAGACAATGAGCAGCATCAAGCATCGCCTCCAAAAGCTTACCGAAGTCAGGCGTAGCCTCACAAATGTTACAACTAGCAAAGTGTGCATCATCTTCGCAGTTGCTACTGATTCAAACAGTGATAATTTTTAGATTAAAAAAAGCTGCGATTTTCTTTCTTATCCGCGAATGTGTTAAATGACAAAGAACACATTTGAAGGTCCTCCATAAATTCCATTGATAAGGTGCGGAAGGACTTTCAGATGAGTGATTAAGGTTGCCGTTTTTGGTTAAAAAAAACTACGCACAGAAAATAGACAAAAAATTAGAAAAGCATCATATTTTCAGGTCTGCTTGTCCAGTGTTCCATGCCCCGTAGTTGTTTGGTAGACTGACTGCGTTCTTTGTTTTTTTTCGCCGAGCTCGGTGCTGAAAACGTTCGTGTGCCTATTTTACTATTATCTGGTGGCAGCAATTTTCGGCCATCGTTAACGCTGAAATATTTTATCAAGTGGGATAAGGGGCTGCAAGAATCCTTTACTGATATGTTTTTAGCTGATCGAACTTCAATTTTTGTGCCCATAACAATCGGGTGTTGCCCGTAGCACGTGAGCTGGATGAACATTGGTCGTTAAGGATAAATGTATAGGTTTCTGGAGGAGGTAAACGCGTGAGGGGAAGACAGAAAGTTTTGTGGGCATGTGACATTCAGTTTGCAGCTATATTGTGTCAGCAGAGAACAATCTCGGCTTGATTGGCGTCACATGGTAAAGGTATTTGCCCTCGAGTGGGCGTAGTCTGGCCGCTGGTTTGAATGATTATCATGAATAACCAGGTGCCAGGTTGGTGTGCTTCTTTACCCCACAGAAAAAGCAGTGAGCTTCCAGCCAGCCCTAGGAATAGCGATGAGTATATCCCTCGCTGGAAGCGGATGCGCTGTCGATTCGGCACTGCTGCAAGCTTTTTTTTTGCACTACATTGTCGCAGATTTTTTTCGTTGCGCTTAACTTTAGCCATTAAGTAATAGGTGGATTGGGGAAAGCCAAGAGTCAGATCTTTATATGACTGACTTTCCCGATGCAGCCGGCATAGGTACTTGTTAATGTCTACGTCACTTTACGCACAGCAATAGGGGTGCAGGTGTTGGAAGTCGTACATGTCACATTGTGCGAGGCAGCTTCCGGCTTTTTATGACAAATAAGAACCATATGCACAACGACTGATGACTCGACACGTCTAGGCATTAGGGGCTCGGAAGTAATTAGCGCAAACACCCACACAACCAATGTCCCACTCTTTATTTTCGTGTATATTTTCCTAACAAACAGCATTATATTAAAGTCGCGCCGTAACGATGTAGACAAAATATACAATTGGAGGGTGGCAAATATCACATTTCGCACTGGTGTGCAATACGTCGCAGCTCGTCTGCAACACAAGTAAAGCAGGTTCTTGACGTTCTTCTTATGTAGCTTCAGTGCATAATGAATGCGCTAAGGTAAGTGTTCCTCATAGTACAAATTGTATTATAATCTCCAATGAGCCGTGATGAGTGAATGCAATAGAATTAGTTTTTTTCTTTTCGTGAGTAGGATAAAAGGAACCATTTCTCAACTACCTGAGCTCTTTCAGAACAGGATGTAGTGTGACGGTGTTGGCATATTAAAAAATGTGATACTGTAACGGAGTCGGAACGTAGAGACAAGATTAACTCATCGCTGTTACACATTTCTTCTTTTAATAAATATACATATTGCTAGGTGCGAGAAGAGAGGATCGACCAGGCTGTGCAGAAAACATAGTATGAGCAGCATTTGTAGCGTCACTGGTTAAGCAGCGGCCGAGCGGAGACAGACCTTAATCCATTTCATCGGGCACACTTGCGTTGCCGCATAAAATGCCCATATGCATGCATGTAGCATAATCCCCAGCGGAAGAAGCTCTGTCTTGGCGTTTCTAAATGTTAACGTCACTAGGAGAGTTATATGGCTTCAATCACACTACATGTGCAATATTAGTGACCCATAGGACAGATGAAGGCGATAGGGAAAAAGGACAATTTCTTATTATAAAGGAGTAACCGCCTCAAGCACTATAGTATGAACCTGTGTAACGAGAAGCAGTTTATCCGACAAGCCAACTTCACGGGTCAGAGACAGCAGGACCGAAGTACTGAGCGATAAAGGCACGTTGTGGTGTCGTTGATGATACAAACGCCGTTGCTTCTCTTGAGAGGTCAGAAGGCGAGCATGGGGGATTTCGCGTGCGTGGGTGACCCGAGTGATAGCGTGTTTGGGTTTTTCGCTGGTTGGTACTGCAGGAGATGAGATGACGGTGTCTAGAGGCAATATTGGTTCTAGACACAAAAAATGAGAGTATTGATGATGCGAATACTTGTAGGCAACTGTCACGTACAGCAAAGCAAGACCCCAGTGTTGGAGTGGCTGGAAGAAACATACTTCGCGAGCATGTCTGTAAGAGTTCGATTAAGATGCTCCGTAAGTCCATTGGTATGCGTATGGTATGACGCAGAGAGCTTGTACCTCGTTTCACAGCAGTGCAAAATGTCGGCTATGACCTCCGATAAAAAGGTCAGGCCATGGTCTGTAAACATGGAGCTTCGAGCGCACAATCACGTCTTGTAGGAGGAAGTCGGCGACATCTGTGGTGCAGCTTGTGGGAAGAGCTCTTGTGATGGCGTGACGCATCGCGTAGTCGATGGCTACAGCTCTCCACCGGTTGCCTGCACTGTCTGCAGACTGATGACAATGAATGCGCCGTGCTATGACTCATATTTTTTCCGAGGTCCCGCAGTCCAACGGAACGGAGATTTGCAGACAACAAACGAATCTGCTTCCGCTGCCACAGAGTTGGCCATGTCTCTCGCTATTGTCGCAGAACTTGGACACTTCAAACTGGAGCCCATTTTTCTATTCTCCTCGCCCATACGACGCCTGCCGTTGGTATTCGCCTTGTCATGTGTCCACTTCTTCCGACGCCCTTATCTGTCACTATACCGCTTGGCAGAGCAGCAGAGAGGGGCGTCGCTATCGATGGGCAGTCAGAGGCATCGCTATCGAACCACGCCACTATTCATTCTTGACTATGTATGCATCCTCTCAGACGAAAAACTTGAACATGCAGGAATATGAAATTGTTGGTGCCAACGTGTGGTACTGGCTGCTCTCCCCTCCCCCTTTTTACCTATACCATGGTATTGCTTACAGCCTAACTGAACAGATTCTATTTGCACTTCTCTTCTTGTGCCTAACAAACGTCGAAGTAACTTTTTGAGAATAACAAAGCAAAGAATGCGAAGATGTGACACGCACTGAGTTTTCTCTTTATACATATCTCTACGTTTTTTAAACCAAACATATAAATAGTTAATTACAATTCTAGGGGTTTCTCATGCAAAAATTGCAATAAGATTTTTGGATACGCCATCACCGGAGGGCTCTGGAAGTTTTTACCACATGGGGAACATGATTATGAGGGTAAATTTAAGGACATGGGCCTATGGCATTTCGCATCTATTGAAATTCAACTACTGCCGTTATGATCAAACACGCTTATTCCTGATTGGCTACCGAGCCTGAAGTGAAAATCATTCACGCTCATGTGTACAATGCAGATTCAAAGGTGTTTAGAAGTTTTGTCTGGCACCATACCTTGAAAAGGCCCAGAACTGCTCGCTAAAAGCTTTGCGGTAACTAACGTGGTGACACTTATTCAAGCGATCACTCGCTTTATGAATCGCATATCGCCCCAATCTTTCAGTAATTCTTGAAGATATTCAGTATTTAGTGCAGTATCATGTCATGTACAGAAAAATGATTGCCCTATATATTGCTATATTGGGTAGAAACTAAAGGCAAACTTATCAAACCTAGATATTTCACAGGATTCCCTTTAATGAAGCAGGTAGCGAACTGCACAAGCACAAAAGAAAAAACTAGGAAACTACTGGAAGAAGCGTTTTTTTTTTCTTTCTTCATTCTCTGCTATGTACTCGAAAAAAAACTGTCGTTTTATTATTAAGCCTAAGGAGACAGCATGTGGTATGGACACGCGCAAGTCATTAGTTAAAAAGGTATTTCTATATTGAGCAGACAATACTCGATTCATTCACAATGTTTTATTTACACCACGGGCACATTGTAATTTTGGTACATATTAAGAAGAGTATTAAAAATCAAATTCTGTATGGAGGTAATCTCGGGAGCGAGGAGCCCTAATTAATCGAGCATAAGAAGTTTATTTTCGGTAAATAAGATGGGAGATGCATGAAGGCGACAAACAATTTTGCCGTGTAAAAGAGAACATGTAAGGGCAGTAGTGATTGTCACTAACTGAATCCATTTGAAATTAGATATCGGAAGTGAAACTGTAATTAAAATACTGTACTTAGTGAATTTTTTGTGATAAACATGCGGGGCGTGTGAAAACCGACACAACAGAGAAATGAAGACAATTTTAAGACTAATTCTTATCAACCTAACTCTATATTAGTGTGCCAGAATAGTTCTTGCAAGTTGAGACTTCTTACCGTACGCGTACACTTGAGTACACGAATGTTCTAACAATTCAGCTGCATCCCATTTCACATAATTAATCCCGGTGAAGGTATTTATAGTTGCATTAGAAGCCTAAAGGCTGAGGGTAACATCAATAAAGACCTCACATTGTGAACTGGAGTGAGAAAAAATTGCTGAAGTCAAATATGCGAGGATATCAGCCCTAACAATTCTAAGCGCCCGTATTTCGTTTTTACTTTTCGACTAGCAATTATTTGTCTGGATACATTGCTGGGAATCCATATGACCCTACAGATCCTTTCGTTGCCACTGTTTAGTGTGTTCATGGAACTGACTTTAGAATGGCAAACAAGCTTGTTCTGGCACATAAAAAAGCACGGATTTGATGCTCAATTCTGTAGATTGCGCGAGCTTCTTTGCGTTGTTGTACTGATTGATGGCTAACAAGGCAGCAATATAGATCGAACAGCTGCTAATGTACACCGTAATCGTGTAGACTCAAGTACGGCCAACTGAAGTCCTTCCTGCACGTGTGCTTCACGTGTATTTCCAAACTCTAAGCTTGTCCTATGTTGGCTTCTATTTTAATAGAAGTGAATTTTCTACCGTTAATGCTTCATGCTGCCAGTTACTAATATTCTGTATAGAATTCCCAAGCGAACACTCGTGCACAGCTGCAAGGGCTTTTTGAACTGACGAAAACAGGTTAATGGACCCAGTAAAGCCTGACGGTAATTGTATATTTTTATTGAAACATTAACACGCTTACAATACTGAGTATCTTGATATATATGCTTATTCGTCTCATTTTTTAAAAGGAAATGTTTCTGGATTGTGACATGAAAGCGGTACTTTAAAGCCTACGACATGCTTTACGTGGTACTTCTTACAAACTCAACGCAAAGGCATGCTGTTAGAATTCTACTTCTTATGCGGTACTAATGAAACCCATTGATTTGGGCACTCGTTTTTTTATTAACTTCTAGTTCATGGTGAACAAGGGCGAGAACCTGTTAAGAACAAAATCTGCAAGGCTCCTTTGCCCATGCGCAAAAAATGGAGAACTGATGTTCGTGTAACAAGCTTTCGTACTACAATGCCACCAATATATTTTTTAGTTTCTTCAAAGCAAAAGAATTTGATGAAAGGCAAGCAAAGCTGCATTTCGATTCCCTTTCCGTCTCATAGACCTATATGCATCCATACCAATAGTTTTAAGGGAGCTATGGCGCCAAAAACAAGGTGATATTAAGACTAATTCATCAGCGTAGCTTACGCAGGAGTCGTAAGTTTAGAACTCAAAATTTAAAAAGCTGTGTTGCTCCTCCACATTTATGATTTTAAAGTATGTAGCAAGTTGCACCGAAGGACAGCAATCAAAGAAATTTAGCAGTTTTAGACATACTTATTAGTTTATTCAACTCTCTATCTTTTATTCAAGGCATACTGCCAACCTCATCAGAGATTATTGCAGGAAGAACACCAGCTCTAAATACGTAAGAGTAATACTTAAAATTAGAAGTATTCAATAAATCAGACCAGTTTATTTTATTAAATAACGTGCATACCAAAGTTCGTACATGCGCAGTACTTACGGACATCAACAAACACCAAACTGACACATCATATAGCATCAATACAGTTATGATCTTGCAATCATAGTTACACAAAAGCACGCAAGCTTTAGTAAATTATGAAACATAAGGATTATTACAGTGGTACTTAGTAGAACTCGGATAGCGAAAGAAACACTGCGACCGCTAAATAAAGGTGCGAAATGTGAGTAGTTTATGTTTGTGCACAATGTAAGTAATTTATAAGTAGGAATAAAAGAGTTGTACGTGACAAAGTATTGCTAAGAATGGCAGGTTGGCCTTTCGTGCCCGCGTCTGTTCTTTCTTTTAATGTTCAGCTCTGACGCCATGACTACTCTGAATATTGGCCAATCTGTGAAGTTGGTGGTGCTAGCATGCGCCATTCTGGCCTGTCTGGAACTTATCAAGACCGGCCCATCCACTCGACAAAAAGTTGTTCTGTACACTCTCATGGACATTGCATACATGGTAAGTACAAGATTTCAAAGTAAATTACACAAAATGGGAATACATAATGAAGAGTAGTACGCCACGTGTGCTGACTCTCATTTTACAAGGCTTTGATTTTACGGTATTCATGACTTTCCTGTTCGAAAGAATCACTGAATTGGCGCTGCTTTCTGTAAGCTTCTCCAACCTCAGGTGTTACGTATTGGTTAACAAGCCCATGCGTTATGAATAATTCATTATTCATTTGAATGACCTATTTTCCGCTTCTTGATTCTGCCGAGGCTGAAGCTTATCGGCTTTTACAGTCGGCCACAACGCCCTGATTGTGATGGACATTCGCGGCACAAGCTTTTCTTTGCTCTTTCGAGATATCCGTCTCAATCCTGGTGACCTTGCGTGAGCTTGTGTTCCCTATACTATGTAGTACAGCCTATACCAGGAGAAATTAGTGCCCTGTTTTGCTAGAACAGTCAGTAGTAGCGGTACGTAATAGTCATGCAAGTTTCCAAAATAGTGACGAATCCAGCTCATCCGTTTGCTCACTTATATCAAAAGCAAGGTTACTCTTTGATCATGCTTTTAATTACCTCGCTCCTCATATTCCTAGCATTTTTTCGTGCTTTAAGGATCTTATTTTCTTAGCACAATAGCAACTCACCACAACGAAGTTCTGGATATTGTGAAATGAATTGCCTAGGTTGATTTTCTTCTGAAAAGATTGAAATTGCATGAAATTAACCAAAGATATATGTCAATTGACTTTAAATATAAAAATAACGTCGTTTGTGTTCCTTGCGTACGTCGACAGCATAATAATAATTATTCAGCTTGTTTCTTAATTTGTAAAAGTCTGAAGCTTCAAAGCAGTAAATTATTTGCACAGTTTTATATGCCTGCTATGTGAACTTTATTTTCGTAATTACATTTCTACTATTCTGATATATAAAACACCGGTACTTTCACGCTCAGTGTTCTCATTCTTCGCTCTATTTGCTGTATTATAGTTGCCCTGTGGTTGTGATATATTTTTAAATATTCAGCAACAATGTACACTTAATGTGTATATTTATATTCAGATGACGTGGTACGCGTAATCAAAACACGGTCTCGTTAGCGGTTCTTCAGCGCATATGCCGAGAATCCCATTGCTGTGTGAAAGCGCCGATGTTAAAGCTGTACGGAACTCACCCCCATGCTTACACTGAAGGGGTTCACATTTGTAAACATCATTCGCGTAGCCAGTGCACTCTTTTTGTCGTCTCGTTAGCACCAGTCATTTCTTTTATATTTGTAAAATTACAATGAATGGAATATCCTAGCTCCTGTAAAACAGTTTGCTGGCGCAGCCAAGGCTAGCAGAATTGTTGTTAAAGCACTTAACGTATATATTTATTGTTATAGGTATCGTGTGCCGGAACATGTGCAGCGCTCGTGTACGAAATATACTATGTTTTGTTGAACGACGTTGGATGGATTAGCTGGACTTCGAAGCAAGTGTTTGACATCGCCTTCGAAGTCGTGTTTTTCTTCATCATTGTAAGTAGCCCCGGCAGATTTTGCATCTAGTATAGAAGCACCTGTGTGCCTAAGCTTGGCTACTAAAATGAACTTTGAGTGACATCAGTTCTATGTTGCAAGATAAATATGATATATTAGGGTAATGGCAAGCTATGGTAGTTCTTGAGTTGTCTTGCTGTAGTACGTGGCAGCGCTGCTTTTAACTCCCAACTAAAATACGTGGGCAGCCATGTGAACTGATGATTTCTGAGCGTTAGGAGCAAAGCACGAGGCTTCTTCGTCCATAATGTCTGTTCTCAAGGCTACATTTTACGGGGCACTTCTCTTGTAACGTACGGTACAGTCGAAACATATGTGAGACACAGAACGCGAAAGTTTAGCAACAGACTAATGTTGAATTAAACTTGTGACAGAATAATATACAACACCTTCAACCAAAAACCTCTTATACTTGTCGGCAATTTCAAAGCAGTTATTATGGACCTTGGAACTTAGCTTTGTAGTTGATTCTTTATGGAGCTTTATACCACTTTCTGCCACTCAATTTATGTTAGAGGACTTTTTTATGTTATAGGTAACATACTGTAGAGTCTGAACATGTGTCAGACACGAAAAAAAAGTTTGAACAGTAAACTGAAATTCAGCATAATGTTGACAGAAAAATATAAAACACTTACAAGCAGAAACCAGTTTTCAAATAGAGCTACCTGACCGTAAACATTATAGACTTAAGACTTAGCTTTGTAGTCGACTGTTTAGGTCGTTTTGTGTAACTTCACTAAATTTTCAGTATAAGGGGCGACGCCCGGGCACCACACGGTAGAGTCTAAGCATAGGCGAGGCACAAAAAAGTTTCAACAATAGACTTATATCAATCATAATTGTGACAAAACAATATAAACCTAAGCACGAAGCATTTTTTCTAGTCAGATACTCCAACGTAAACATTATGGACCTAAGTAAATCGAACTTGTAGACTACAGTGTACGTGAATTCCTGAAGCCGGAGTGGCCAGCGAGCCAGGCGCCCTGTTGGATCCTTGAGGGTTCAAAGCCAGCATAGCGCATGGTAATCTGCGGTCACGGTGAAATATCGGCCTTATAAAGATGAGTGTAATTCACCAACTATTCATACAGTTGCCAGGCATTCACGCTAAGTAATGGAATTATTTTGTTCAACAGGATAAAGCTGCCGGCTGCCTGCTATATATTTATGGTGCGGGACGAGGATTTGTTTTCTTACCTCAAAATAAAGAATTGCATAAACAAGGGCTTCATTATAACCGTATTGCATTGCGCTAGCACAGCGCCAATCCTGTAGCCGCTAACGTCAGTGCGGACAACGGTAGGCACGGACCCGTAGAAGTGGGCGAGAATTGGTGGAGTCGTCGACAAGGTAATGAGGCATAAAAAAGCAGTGTCTTGATGATGACCCCACATAAATGGCAAGTCCTTCTAATTAAGATCAGTTGTGCGGCGTGCCATGTCCACAAAGTTTCTGACAAACTGTCTGAAATACGAGCACAAGCCCACAAAAGTGCGAATGTCTTTGGTGCAAGTTGGTACAGGGAACTTTAGAACAACTTGAACATTGTTGGGATTGGGGCGGATAAAAGATGAGTCGAGGAGGTGTCCCAGGATGGCAACTTGCTGGTGCTTAAAGTCAGTCGAGAGGAGTCTCAAAGGTTGGCGCAAACACAATGATGTAGTTTGGGTAACAAAGGCAGATGAACCATTTAAAGCTGCGCAAAATTGTGTCTACCGTACGCTCAAACGTGGCCAGCGCATCACACAAGCCGAACGGCATAACTCTGAACTGGTAGACACTGTGAGGCGTTAGAAAGGTAGTCCTGGCACAGTCGAGGCTGTCTACTGCGATTTGCCAGTAACTGGAGCGCAGGCCTATTGAATAAAAATAGGTTGGTGCGTGAAGTTAGTCCAAAGAATTACCAATGTGGGGCAGCGGGCATGCATACTTTTAGTGATTCGGTGTAAGGGATGATACATCATCCAGAAATGCCAGGTATTATCTTTATTTTAACTAGCACTACCGGGGACGCCCACAGACTCGAAAAAAGCTCAATAATGACCTTTGTGATCGTTTTTTTACCTTTTGTTGAATAACTTGGCGCTCTGATGGGGACAATCGGCAAAGACCCTTGTGGGTCAGAGCTGCATCACCAGCATATGTGTGGTGCTTGGCCTCCGAGGTCCAACCTGACGGCCTACAATCAAAATCTAATATGTCCGAGTAGGTCTGTAGGATTTCACAATGTCTTTTCTTTGATAAGTCAAAAGGCCTGTCAAAATGAGCTTCATTGCACTGTTGTGCACCGCTGAAGATCCAGCTGCATCATTCTTAAGGGGGTTTGAAGAAACAACAGTGGGCAATTAGTGCGCCACAGACAATATTTAGCAATGTTTAGATGACGACGGAGTGCCGAGAGTCTTGACTTGGGGTAAGCGTTAGGGCTGTGTCCTTAGTTCAAAAAGGGAAGGCACATTTTGTTCGCTGTAATAGTAGCAACTGTGCAAGAATAAGACACGTGCCGTGCCAAAAAAACTCCCGGAGATAAAGTCACCACATAATCACCACCTGGTACTCTCGGGCACAGTTTAGCAGCGAAGAAGGGTGGTGCTTATGATGGCAGCCGAACAAAGACAGTACATGAAGGCAACTTGTTCTGTACGACACCGGCGAAGCAGTAAATGACAGCGGAGTGGTAAGACAAGAAATTGAGTGAGAGGATCATGTCGTGAGAATGGTGAACTAGAACATGAAACGTAACGGAAATTTGGTGGTTGGGGACGCTCACGCGTGCGGTGCACATTCCGAGCACAGCCGCAGTTCCTCCAGTGGCGAAAATCACAAATAGGGACTCAAGCGGTGTAAGTACTTTATTTAGCCATGCACGGAGATTAGTACTCATAATTTAAATATGCGCTCCTGTGGAAATGATTGATTGATTGATTGATATGTGGGGTTTAACGTCCCAAAACCACCATATGATTATGAGAGACGCCGTAGTGGAGGGCTCCGGAAATTTCGACCACCAGGGGTTCTTTAACGTGCACCCTCCTGTGGAAATGAGGGCAGAAATAGGCAGGCCATCCACTTCCTCAGCGATGAGATAGACGTCTGTAGTCTTGGGGAGCAGAGGGTTTTCAAGTCGGGGGTTCAATGCAGCGTCACCTCAAGGAAGCTACATTGCTCAGTTTTCCGAGTATGGGCGTTTGGTATAGGGCAGGGCGACGCGTAGCAGCGGTGCTGAGGTGTTCGGGAGCGTTGTTCGCACGGTGATGATGTATGACTGAAGCGTTGTACAATCGCAACAATATTATAAGCACAATGTCTATGATTGCTCACCATGCATCAGTGACTCCTTGGAGGCTATCACTTCCAGCAAAGTACTTCGCCATACAAATCTCGTTGAGATAGCATAAACTATAATCAATTTCGCACTATTCAAGTTTTAATACCTAAAAACAGTGACACTTATGAAATACGCAAAGCAAAATAACTACCCTATATATGCACTAGTATTTGCGGTCACACAAGTAAGTGAGCATAATTGGGCGGAGTGACCACGACAGCCCCTCTCGGTAGAACAGTTAGACACAGTTTATATGCCGCACTTTGCACCATATAACCTGCACTCAAAAAATAAAAACAGTGTGCAAAAAGTGTGGTTCCGGGTTATCTATGCAGCCATTGTATGCATAGCGTTTTTTGTTCTCATTTGTAGCGTTAAACTTAATGATCCCCGTCGTGTGCAGGGGAACCACATGCCGAAACTTATGGCATAGGCTGAAGTTGCACCTGACTTCAGTACGGTAGCAATTGTTCTTATAGTTACAAGTACATATATAGAGCTCATACAGGCATAGTTTCACTTTTTCAATACAATAATAACAAACCTAGACAGACGCCTGCCAAATACGAAAGTCGCACTTAATGAGAACTCGCTTGGAACATTCATACCACTTGCTGCGACTTGCATGGGAGGCGCCTACAGACATCTCCTGATTTTAAGGTCCATTAAATAATAGGTTTTGTAACCCATTCTCTTACTTATCCTTTTAATAGCTTCTTATTTTTTTTTCAATAGGTCCTGTTATGTGTCATATACATTAAGCAAAGACTAAGAAGAGCGTGTGTCCCCGGCATCCTATGCGTCATTCATGGCATGATTCTTTCGGCGTTCATAAACGATTGGCTGGAAGTGATAGAACATGCGTACTCCTGTCAAGTAAGCGTCTCCTTTGTGTTCTCAAAGACTTCAATCATATGATTGGTCGACTCATTGAAATTGACTTATCGAAGTACACTATACTGAATTTCAACCCTATGCTTAGAGCAAACGAGTCGCGGCTGTCACAAAACAACTCTAAATTGGCAGGTTCACTTTTATGTTACCCCTCTACTACACTATAAAGTAATAAGCTGCTTTTCTGATACTTTAATAGTGTTCTGCGGAAAATTGTTTTTCAAACCCACACTTAGATTGTTCAAATTTCTGCAGGTATGCGCACCAGGAGCGCCTTACTTAGAATGCATTAGTATAAGTCGAATATGAGGTTGTATTATGTTTCCCGTACTGTTCTTCACTCTGAGTACACAAGACGTCATCAGGTGGCCAACGACACATTCCTGAACTCGTTCTTTAAGGGTTTACTGTGCCATCTTAGAGCACGTGAAACTAAAATAAAAGTTATATTAGCAAGGAACAAAAACGTCCCTACGTTAACAGTTACCTTGAATAATGTTCTTTCTCACTTTCTCAAGGATGGTCCAGGCAATAATGCATAGGTTTTTGTTCCAGTCTTCGAAATCCATTGTTCGCATCTACTTAGCTGAGAAGAGCATCGTATTGATGTGCAGCACGTTCATGACTTTCGGAAACTTCGTGCTGTGTGGCTTTGCCTACTTGCCACGGTCTGAACATAGTTCCAAGGTAATAAATTATTTATTTTTGTCTTTGCGTGGTGTAGAACGTACTTTGAATCAGTGAGCCATGTACACAACCTTACATTTTTGGGCAAAGACAGTTTCACTGTACACAACGGCATTCATAAGGTCTAGGTTATATAGGGTTGTTTTGTTTTGAAAGAAAATGCTTAAGCAGCATATTGCTAATGAATTTTACCATCTTTAATTGAATGCACAAGATGGCCCATTCAGCTTTAAAATTTTTATGCTGTTTGGCTGACACACAAGCGTCATTATCGCACGTAAGTTCAAAACGATTTTCACTAGCACTTACTTAGAGTATCCTTTTTAGCTCTAAAAACTAAATTCTGTGATAACGGTCATGAATTTACACTACACTATACCCCTATAAGAAAGCAAAGATTTGTGGGTTTAATTTCTTACGGTAATTGGTTTGTCTTGCAGCTGGATATTGTGTGCATGTACAGAAAACAGCACTTGAGATAAAATACAAGAGTGCATCGGAAGCTTTCTTTTCTCATTCTAGAGAAACCAATCTACCTTTTGTAACTTGATTTCAGAGTTTCTCAAAGGTTTTAAGTAAAAAGTGCTGCCTTATACAAACTTTCACCTTCTACCACCTTCTACACGAGAAACTGGGGGTCCACATGACGGGGGGCCACATGACTGGGGGAGTATTGGTAATAAAATGCCCGTGAAAAGGTCAACATTGAAATTATGTCTGGTAGCATAGCGGGCAACACGGCTGTGTTAGTGGCTCTGGCTCATAAGTTCCGAGTGTTCGATATTTATTACTTGACGGTTGAGTGCCTACAAACGTGAGCTAAGAAACTGCGAAGTGACCTGTAAAATATGCCTTGTAGACGACTGCCACGTTCCTGCTTCTCTACGTGCACCAAGAACGCTTGCCATTCGTAATCATAGGGTGGTTTTGGGCTTTTAAACCCCACATGAAAATGAAAATTCTTACATATATTACTATGTGTTGGAAGATATCTCTTCTCATCTAATATTTGCTTAGGTTACTTTTACCGAGTTACGCTTAATATTACGACCAATCGAAGCGTGGTTTAGGGTTCAGCAGTGACGTTCATGCAATTACGAAGCTTACAGGGTGACCTTTAGTACTGGCGAGAAGAGGCTTCTGCACTTTAATGACACGTAAATTGCAATAAATACAAGCTGCAAACAGTGAGCCAGCGTTTGTCGCCATGAACTTAAATATTTCAGTTGCTGACCTTTGAGAAAGTGCAGTATTCAAACAACTAAAACCTACGACCACTTGGCATAATTCAGGATCCTTTCTTGAATAATACTTCATGAACTACAGTTCACAACAATTGAGCAAGCACATCGAGTCCATACGCCTAGTTCCGCTAAAAAGGCAGTGCTTTGTAATATTGTAAGAGTATAAGCGTGGTAATTCTTTTCAAAACAGATATGAAAATATTTATATTGAATCCGACGGGAGATAGTTTTAATAATATAAACCGACACTTGCCCGGTATACTATTTAGAAAAGTATCTTCAATCATTATAATCATCTTCGTCAACTTTTTTCAGCAAGCAAAACAGCAAGACATGGACGGATATTCTCCATTTTCAAATGTTATTCTCAGGGTTGCGTACAAGTAAGTATTTAAATTGATTCACCGAATAATTGCACAGCAATGAGTTATCCTGAAGCAAAACCACACCATCTAAGAAAAACACCTCTGCAAGTTCAAATTAAAGAACAACCCCTTTTAAGGAACTCTAATAATTATTTGAATTTTATTCAACACCGCAAAGATCAAGAGATATTACTTCGATATTACAACAGATATTACTTACAACAGATATTACAACAGATATTGCTTCGCAACAACTTTTAATGTCTAAAGATATATTTCAACAGCACCCTCCTCTCAATCCTAGCAGTGCCATCCGAGAATAAAGGAGGAAGCAGCAAGGATCTCAACAAGTGCTTTGAATTATTTATTCTGAAACCATTGAGTGGCACTAATATTTACCTTATATGACAAAAGACAGTTATTCATTATTAGTTGTGCTGGGTGTGTTTTGTAAAAAATAATTACATGCATATGTTGTTTTATTTAGTGCGTGTACGTTTT
Organism: Rhipicephalus annulatus; assembly: GCA_013436015.1. Lineage (NCBI taxonomy): Eukaryota > Metazoa > Arthropoda > Arachnida > Ixodida > Ixodidae > Rhipicephalus > Rhipicephalus annulatus. The sequence goes on from WOVY01000263.1 coordinate 173,194, forward strand.
TTTCATAACGCAGGCACTTTAGAAACACGCTCTTTCGCTCAAAAGTGGTCACAGAAGATATACCGAGGCTCACTCTACGAGCTCGCTGCACTTTAAACAGAGAAAGCGAATGCGAAGAATTTATAAAACAGACGTAAGTATTCTCAATGACTGCTACAACTGCTAAACAGAACAAAGCTGCGCTGACACTTGAGCATACGCATGCGCTCACGCATTCCAGTACTCATGTATGACATATTGATTGTAATAATTTTGTTAATGGCCTATGTGTCATTTGAGCCAACAATGTTTTTCTGAAATAACTGTAAGTGGTGCATATACTAAAAGTTAAAGTAATGTATGCACGACTTGTTTAATAAAAGGTCTTATGGGCGTCTGGTGCGCGTGCTAGGACGAACTCTACATCCGTTCAATTATTATGTAAGAAATTTCAAAGCTCAATAACGCTGAATAGAAAAAGCAGGGCACGATCTGGCAAACAGGTAGTTTTGGGTCATTAGGGCAAGGCGTCGGGCTTCACACGGGATGTCTTCTAATGAAATAAAACATTCAAGCATACCTGCAGTTCCCGGGCCCTCTTGCTTTACTGGCCTTCACCCCACCTTTCTCATCCCTGCAAACAAGTTCAATATCTGTAACGCATATAACAAATCTTACGTACGTTATAGGGGAGGGGGGTGCAAAATTATGCCCACCAACAGAGCTACCGACTTGAAAGATGTGCGAGCTGTGCTAGGAGCACGTTTCTAAATATCTGGAAACTGCGAGCAATTTATTTTTATTCATTTTACAGCCAAATTTCAAGCAGCCCGTGCTCTTTCTACTGTCTCGTGCTGAAGCATGCCTAAAAGGAACTGTATTGGTCAAATTCATTGACACCTCTGCTCTATTCAACGCTTCTCCTCAGAATTCCACTGTTTGTGTAAGTTGTGTTTCTTGCTTGGATATCAAATTTATTTGTAAAGGTAATGGTTATTGCGTACACTTGTAACCTTGTCTCAATCTCGTTTGCTTTTTTTTTGAGCTTCGCTGAGGAGAACCTGTAGTTCATTCGACATTTCGGACAATTATTACACAGTTGGACGGGTTTAGCTTGTGGCATCTATATGCAAAATTATCGCATAACTTGTGGTCGCATTGCACATTCATACATCAAAAGCTACCTATTCCTGAAGGCTTGCTGGGCTTTCTTAAGGTGAACTATACTGCTCTTCCCGTTGATCGTACAGTCTGTGCAATAAGTATAAACACTATTATTCTCAACAAATGGTCATGTATAATGAGCAGAGCTGCTGGTAAACGAAACCAGTGTCTAATGGCGTCGAATTGCCAAAACTTTACATTATTTCCTTACACCTATCGGAGTCGAAACCATTATGACATTTTTGTGCATGACCTACGGAAAAGAAAGTCCAGCGCACTTCTTTATTGGACATCTAGTCATTACAACACAGTTAAAAGCCTGTCTTAAATATGCATGATTATTTCGCTTATACGGCAGTGAATCGGACACGCCTTCAATTACACCATGTGTATGATCCACTATTCATCAATATTCGGCAACGGTCGCTCAATTGTAAGAGAGCTCCAAAATAATCTGACAAAACTCTACCGTTTTTTTTTTTCAATGAACTGCTCGATCAAGACAATGGTTGTTGTAACATAATACTTGGAAGCTTTGTGAGCAGATTACAGCAACAGTTAAATGCGATGCTACTCGGCTCCTAGGCTGAGCATAAAAAGCAGGGTAGCATGTGTAGAAATAAACACAGTGCTTTTATTTCGCTTTGATCAAGCTAAAATCTCAGATGACCACTTTGACAAACTTTTATTTGTCTGCGCAGCGGCTTACTTGATAGCACCAGTATCTTCTCCTTCGATCAGTCGGTCATTCTCCTCTGTGCGTCGTGCATTGCTGAATGCTTCGTGTCAAACCTGCAGTCATACTTCACGGTTCAGGGCCAGTTGAGAGCACAGCTATTGCTTCAGACTGCTGTTTTCAAAAAGGTGAGAACTGCCGTCTGGCTGATAGTGCCAGCAGTTGCATGCGATAAAGTGCCAGATCAGGTTTTTTTTACTCATTTTTGTGCTTCCTTATTTTCAAGAAAAAAAGTAGTTCTTATAATAGACTCCGCCGGTGCATCTGAGAACTCAATGCAATCAATACATTGCAAGCCTGGCCACTCACTCATGCTTGTCAAACTGTAGGACACTGTGCATAATGAAGCTCGATGGCATCATGCAGTGCTATTCAAGTTTGGAGCCACAATGTGTCATCAGCCTGACATGCCCACAATAATTGAGTTTAACAGAAAAGACCTCACATCTCATCATGAAATAGTATCAGAAATTACGTGATTTCTCTAGCATCGCCAATCTTAACAGGAGTGTTTTGTAAATGAATATCTCTGCATACTTTCAATAATATGCATAGAGCGAAACATAAAATACAGCCATGTATCAGGCTTGGCTACACTCACTGTAAGCCAACTTGCTACAGCTGGGCCAACGAAGGCGTTTCCTAGCTCTCGATGTGTCAGTTGTTATACAACGTAACTCATAACATGCTCGGGGGAGACTGTCTTGTGTACTTGTCGGACTACAGCGCCCGCTTTCGCGTAAACAAAACTCCCATCGACTTCGAAAGCTCGGTTCGTTCCTTGCAAGACAGAGTGAACCGAGTGGTTGAATATAACTGACAATGATTTACTCCTTATATTACGTCCCATGTGGTACACACGTTGAACTGCGCGTAACCACTTGAAGCGAAAAATCTAAGTGACGAAGGTTTTACAAGGAGAGAGTCACAGTCGTAAAATTTGTGCGGTATAGTACTCAAGTACGCGTTAGAAGTGCGCTGGCATTTTTCGTTTCTCAAAATAACCACGAAGAGACTAAGTACAATCAAAGGTGATCTGGACTAAAATAGTGTTGAATGATAGTGATATATTTATTATTGACTGATATGTGGGGTTTAATGTTTCAAAACCACCATATCTTTATGAGAGACCCTGTAAGGAGGGCTCCGGAAATTTCGACCACCTGAGATTCTTTACCATGCGCCCAAATCTGAGCACACGGGCCTACGACATTTCTGCCTCCAGCGGAAATGCAACCGCCGCAGCCGGGATTTGATCCCACGACCTGCGGGTCTGCTGCTGAGTACTTTAGCCACTAGACCACCGCGGCGGGGCAACAAATTAATTGCATATACACAAATATGCAACTTGATAACCTATACAGTGTAATGTAGTGGTAGTGGAGCTCGGACATTGGTGCGTATGGGGCTTAGGGGAATGAGGAGAACAATTAAGTCGGATCTATCATGTTCCCAAGCTCGAACCTTTATAAATTATTCGAAATTTAGCAATGACCTAAAAGTTGCTTTGGCTTCTCTCACTGAAGACAACGATAAAACTTAAGTCATGAAATGAAGTGGGGTATTTATAAGAACGTTCATAAAAGCAGAATTTTCCATTTGGTCTTCTAAGAGGGTGTCTGGGAGCCAGTGGTGAAATTCTAATTGCTCTCGCGATCATAGATAACTACAAGCAGCTTAGAAGCAGCTAATTCAAATCAGTCCTCCGAAAATTGGGCGGATTACAAATTTGTTGCAGCTACATTTACACACACGGTGGCTTAAGCTAAAGAAGACTATGGCAAAAGACATTTCGACTTTCTTTCTGAACCAAGAAATAAGAAAGCGTTATTCCGATATGTGAGATCACGCAAAATCCTGCCGTGTCTAGCTGACTCTGATTATGACAGGTTATCGCCGGAAGAAATGAATTATTTTTTTGAAGCGATTGGTAGAGGTCTAGCAAAAAACATTTTCTTCGATTTTAACAATCAACTGGCGAAAATCTTACATAAAGACAGACTACGAAAAAGTGAAATTGTCTGAAGTGTCAAGCGTAATTAAAACTTACCCTCGTCAGCTCCTGGTCCTGGTGGTATAAAGGTTCCTATGATTAGATATTTATGCCAGTGACGTCCTCAACCTTACAAACTATTCCTTAAGCAATGCCTGGATACCCCATGACTGGAAAATAGCTAGAGTGGTTCCCACAATAAAAAAAACAAAGATCAGATTTTAACGTCGACAATATCAGACCAATTTCTCTAACATCTCACCTGATTAAAATTATAGCGGGAGTTTTAGGTAAAACAATAACTCTTTGACTTGCTGACAAGCTTATATTATTCCTTTCGGCCCTGATGTCGTTGATTGACACAACAAAACATTTCTCTTAGAACCTTGAAAACCTAATCAAACCTGCTCATTCCTGTAGACGTATTTCATCAACTATCCCCACTGCGACTGAAACCACTGTTTTAATTTTTGCGTAAGATGGAGCCGTAAAGAAGAAGAACTTGAATCGAGGTCGCTGGTGACGATGACGCGGGCAAGCAGAGGCGAGAAGGTGGCACTATCAAGTTGAATCCTTGAAGTTGTCTTAAGTGCTTCAACTCTTTCAAATACAGGGTTTGTTCAGATTTTGGGCATTGTGGGGCATAGCAGCAGTAAATTTTCTATTTTTGTCATTTCATGGCTATAGGGCCATGATGTTCTAATTTGATATAAAGGCTGTAACTAAATAAATACTTACAATACTCACCAAATCTTTCGTTCGCAGTTTTATGAGACATTACCTATGAATAAAATATGTACTAATAATCTGTCTGACAAAAATACAAATTCCAGGGCTGAAAGGGTTAAAGCCAAACCGAATTGGTTTTCGTAGCAAGTTCCCAATTTCGTGTGCTCGTGATGATTCGGAGAGCCGAATACAGCTTCCCCGAAAAAGACGGCACTACGCGGCACTAGTAATAATAGACATATCTAAAGCTTATGATAGCGTCGAGCACTCAATTTTATTGAATGCGATACAGGACTTAAACTTTCCGTGGTATGTTGTGGAGTGGGTAGCAGAGTTTCTAAAACCAAGGGAATATTACTGTGCAAAGGTTGGATATCGCTCATCTAAAGTGAAACAACAACGTGAAGTTCCTCAAATGGTGGTCCTATCTCCACTGTTATTTATTGTTCTGATGATCTCTATTTCCATTGAACGAGATATAACTGTCTACATTTAAGCGGATGACATCGCGTTTTTGCTGCAGACAGTGGTACTTATTCTTTTCATCAAAAATTGCAAACTATATGTATTCCCTCCGGACTTTGGCTGCCGTCAATTTTATTGTCTCTAAACATCAGTAAAAGTGCTTTGCTGGCGTTTCCACTAGCAAACTCTACTCATATTTCTGAACTATATAAGCAGGCACCAATTCCGCAAGTCAAGTCTATAAATTATTTGGGCAATATTGATAATGAAAAACTTAACTGGAGTCCGTGGCAAAGGCACAGCAAACTTCTGGCTTAATGCGCAGGTTGAGCGAAAGGAAATGTGGTTTACGTAGACACACCTTATTTAAGATATATAAAATGAAAGTGGACATACGCCCATAATAGAATTAGGGCGCATATTATTTTCGGGTGGAACCTACGTACAAAACAAATCCTTTAGTTCTGTTGGAGCGAGAAGCGCTACGTTTGTGTTTGCGACTCCCCAGGAATGTCGCTATTAATGTTATATACCAGGAAGCTCGCATACCAACTATTCTTTGTCAATTCCGTATCCTAACTATACAAACTTTCTTAAAATTTTACGGCTTCTCAGCGACACGATCTGAATATGCCTTTATTAGTGTCCCTGACGCCTTTTTCCTCGCTCATTGGCCACGCATTCGTACTACCCAGAATATTTTTGTACAAAGGAAACTGGAAAGCATAACGGTAGACATCAGATCGATAATCGGAACTAAAGCATTAAATCAGCATACCATGATAGAATATGACGAAATTCCCCCCCCCCCCCACTATCTACGTTTCAATCTTCAAGTTTTTTAAATAACAGGTTAGAAGATTACATACGCTCATGCGGAAATAAACATAATAGCCACTGGCGCTTCTGTTAATAAAGAAAAGGCAGCAGTAGGAATTTCCTCTGCTTACATTCGTTGATCCTTCTCAGTAAGACTGCGGGACTTCACTCCGTTTTTCGAAGCTGAGCTCCTGGCTATTATTTTGGCACTCCGAAAACTGCCTTTAAACGAAGACAGTGCAATGATCATTACCGATTCTCTTTCAGGGTGTACTGCTCTTGCCCCTTCAGAACAATCAAGAGCCCTAGTGACATTGCACACAATAGTTTTACCCAAACTGATGCTCCTGAAGTTTGTATAGATCCCAGGCCACTGTGGCATACAGTCGGATGAAACGGCCGATTCATTAGCTCGATCGAGCTTCACTTGATGGTACTCTGATATCAGTACTACCAGAAATAGAACACACAGTGTCAATGAGATATAAAGAATTGGCTATTTACACGAATATGATGAAAATATTACTAAATGAATGAACTGTCAGCGCCTAACATATCTCTGGAAACCTCAGTAGAGTAAATCTAAAATGTTAGAAGTTATCTTAACCAAATTTTGATGTCATTCCTCTTTATTAAACACTTATTTACACAGAGCTGGTTTGACGATATCTCCCTAGTGCCCAATCTGCGAAGAAACAATAGAGCACTATTTTATATCATGTAAAACTATTCATAATTGGGAGAGGACATTTAGTTGTTCCGTTTTCCACACTAGGCTTAAATTTACCTGCCGATAATGTTCTTAGATTCGGTGCCTCTCGTTTGAGACGTTGCCACAGAAACGTATTCGATGCTGTATGCAGTTTTATTCAAGAATCTAAGCGCACCTCATTAAAATACCTGCCTAAATATATTTTCGACGAATACTTGTGATAATGTGATTGAAAGTTGCACATTCATTCGATTTTTACCGTGTGAGATAAACTCAACTGTCTGGTATACTCAGAATTTAGTCTTCAAATACTGTTCTAGCTCACCTTTACTCTTATTGATTCATGTTCAGTTTAATTTTTTTAGTTATTCTTATTTTTCATTTTATTACTTTTTATTTTCATTATTTTTGTTGTTTTAAAGATAGGCTCTCAACTAGTGTATCACATATAGGCTACTACTAGATTTCATGACCGATCACCAGAGTGGGTTTGTGCCAGTACGTACAGGCAACAAACAAACAAACAAACGAACGAACAGCCCCCCCCCCCCTAAGAACGGGTAAAGTGTCAGTGTCTTGTTTATCTACAACACACATCAATATGCATATATAAGTTGTGCGAAATTCTAAGTGTTGGTTTAGTACAGGAACCGACCACATACCATCCGCGGACCACAAGGCTCAGTTATGTGGCCCCCAATGCTAAGTCATAACTGGCCTCTTTTCCACTAACTTGACCGATGAACGCGTCTACGACTTCGTGGGCATGTCGGTCAGCAACCATGCAGCAGATATTTGTGAGTTGACTGAGAGGGTAGTTCAGGACCATAAGTCGCAATGCACCTTTTTTGTTTGTGATCAATGTTAACAAATTGCAACCTTTTGAAGTGTGTGCGGAAAAGGAGCACTGTTTATGTACCATTATGCACACATTATTTTGCCGAATTTTTTGTGTGTGTTCGCTTCCAACGTCTGCCCTACCACTGATATTTCCGGGTGGTGCCCGTCAAGTTGCCTAAATGAAAGTTTTCCCTCCAAACTCAGAATATTGCGACCTGTGTTCTAATATATTTTAGTAAATTCTAAATCAATATGTAAATGGACCATATTAAAGGGTCTTTTAGATGTTCATAGATGGCATTATTTTACTAGAAATTATTCATTTGAGCATTACACAATTTAAGCCACTTTTCTAATGTACTCTTGAGGGAAAATTAAACAAAGTTGTTTCACTCCCCATTGTCGTGACAAGCAATGTTCGATCCACACAAATCGATTTTGGGTATGCTCCTGGACAATACCCTTGTTTAATCGCGTCTTAAATGTGAAGCGATTCTGATGCATGTTTTTGTCCCTTCGAGCTCATCTATGCATATCCCTAGACGCCTAAGACATCATGCTCTCGTGATGATTTTTCAGAGGAGATGTTTACCAGGCTAGTATGACAAGAGCGTACGACAAACATAAGTGGCTGGTGGTACCACAAAAATACTTACATGCACGTCATGGGAAGTATCATTTTCATGTAATTGTCTTGGTGCTATGACGGCTGCAATTGATTTTATATGTACCTAAATTGGTATTGCATGACGCAACTACGACGACCGTAACTGACTGGCCGACACGTGCAAATTGTGGCATTTATGTCATGAACAGCACTATTTTCATGTCACGCACATAGTGTTCTCTTGGCCACTTCACTGCATTGACATATACCAAAACTTGTATTTCATTACGTGACTGTGGGACCGACATAAACGGCGGGTTGTAACGCAGAAGTCATAAATATGTCATTAACAGCAGGATCTATATTTTTTACGCTCATGGTGCGCTTGAGAGTGGTTTCTCTAATTGATATGTGACAAAAATGGTGCTTTTTGACGTGCCTGTAAACATGACGAAAATAAATGGAAGATACAAACATACAAATCTTCATATTAATTTGATAACAAAGTAATATCGGGAATCATACGTCTCGAAACCACGGTATGATTGTGACGTTGTAGTGGACGACTCCAGAAAGTTCGACCATCTAGTGCTTTTTATTGTGCCCTACTATCCCACATTTCATTGCCTTGATGCGCTTCTGACCATTTTGGATTCTGCATATATGTCAACGTTGATATGGCACGACATGAGAGCGTAAAACAATAACTGAGATGTCAGGAATTATACACAGCCTATTTTACGCTTCAATGTTATAGCATACACCGATTGTATGTGCAACTGAAATACTTAACAGGATTGCACTAAACCGCTAGATAGTTCCTCCACTAACAAATGCTGATTGCAATCAAGACTAATTGTCGGCTGGGTCATATTTCTCTCGTGTGCAGGTTACGTGCCTGTCAGCCACTGCGCTTGCCGAAAATCCTACAGGCCATGTGACCTCTTTATTAGCCGCTGACTGCTGGCTTGTGGCATCGTCGTTTTCTTTCCTTCCACACACTTTCATTGGCTTCGTGTGCGTGCCCATTGCGCTGGGTTTGCTGGGTACACGGATAGGAAGTGTCCCAGTGTTCGCTTGTCTTCTCTGGCTCCTTGTCATCGCAGGAGCCTCGTTCTCTCTGGAACCACTGCTTCACAAGTACTACGTGAGTAGTTTGTATACCGTTCTAGAGACGAACCTCCTAAAGCCTTGGGTCTCTTCGTCACTTGTATATCTCTCGTGGTACGTGAGCGCCTAGTTGTATGATTGTATACCGTTTTAGAGACGAAGCTCCTAAAGCCTTGAGTCTCCTCATCACTTGTATACCTGTCGTGGTACGTGAGCGCCTAGTTGTATGATGCACACTCTAGTGTAAAAGAAGCGGTTGGACGGACGTACGGACGGACGCACGGACGGACGGACGTCTGTAGATATGCTGTGATTTTTTATGCGACCAGTGTGAATGTACTGCTTGCACTTATCCACTGTCTCTTAGACAAAATCAGGAGCAACTTCAATATTTATGAACGACGCTAAAATGAAAAGCCCACCAGATAGATTGAAAGAATACAGAATTCAGTCCCAACTCCTGCTCAAACACAGCTGCTATTTATAAGTGGCAACAAAAATACCCACGTCGTTTGGCAGCTGCGTAGACACACTTTGCTTTCTTAGCCGTGCGTCACACACATTTATTCGATGAGCGCATTATAGTTGGTCAACCTTTAAAAATCACCACAAATCACCATTAAAGCACCACTAACCATCATCAAACATGACTGTGACACAATTTGTTTTCATGAGTGGGCACTCACGCGTAGCATAAAAAGTGGCATTCTGGCCCATGATGAAGGGAGCTGTGCAGCTATGTAGATGCACAAGCTGCAGTGGCGCATACATATGGCAATCAATGAGGTGTCACGTTATGTGAATTGCCAAATGGGTTCGTGCTCAAACATATTCGACACGCTTAGAGGGCTCTTGCGTCAATCATCATTCGCAGCCCAGCCACATTTATCTCTATGTCGTAGTGTTTTTCATAGCAGCACGAAGTCTGCTACTGCTCTTATTTGCAATGGACTTCTTTTAATATGTAATTCAAAGTGCTTCCTAACTTACAAGACAAGTGATGGAGTTTAAAATAAAGGCTGCCAAAGTACACATTACCGAGCCGACAAATCCAACTTCGTATTCACAAAAAAAAACGCCAGGCCTGCGTCGAAGGCGCAGTACAGTCACGCGAAAGCTAGAAGAGCGGCCATTCAGAGCATTTTCGAAACACTCATTGGGTAAATACTGCAATCACGCTTGCTTGACACCCACTAGGGCATTATAACTAAATTTTGGGAGCAGTAGGCCGTCATTCGCTATGCTATTTTTTATCATTGTTCAGGGAAGCCTGGTATGCGCAAAACACTTCCAAAGGATTTTGTGCCAATTGTTCATGCAGTGGCTGACGATGATGAGAAAGTATGGCTGAAGTGGGTATGCGCCATCGTTAGGAGGAAAACAAGAACAAGTAGTGTGTTCCAATACTCACCGTAGACGGCTAAATAGACAGCTAAATCGACGGCAGCCATCTTAAGTCCTACTCCCATTCTCACATAGCCGGCAACATAGACAGCTTCGAGAAGACCGCATCGTAGACAATTACCATGCAGGCTACTTTGCTGTCTAAACAAAATGCCGGCTCAGCGAATCACTCAGATCGATCAAATCTCACCGGATTAATTGCCTGCACACAAGCAGACGCTTTCCCAGGCGCTCAATGTGAGTAATGTTTGTTTTTTTTAATTAAACACGAAATAAGCCAGAAATTAGAACTGTAACGTTTGTTTATTTTAGCTTTTTGTTCTCGACGTGAGGTGGTACATCGTCGCGTAAAAGCTGTCTAAATGTGCTCCATTTATCGGACAGCATGGGCTCGATGCTGTCTTATAAGCAGGGTTCGTAGAATGTCTATATGCTGTCTAAGAATTGGAACACAGCCAAACTTTTGTGATGGGTTGGGGCATTAGACGGCCCACTCGTTGTGGCATTTGAATTGTGTGATGACTGGCTGTTTTTTCGCTGTTTTAAAACACTGTATAAGTAGTATTAACGCGATTACTTTCCCGACATCAAGCCTGCCTAAGGCAAGTTTGACACCAAGTCACAAGCACCGGTGTAGCTCAGTAGCAGAATACTGGGCTGGCACTCAGGGGACACGGGTTGAGCCCCACTGTGTCTTTGGCGCAATTTTTTTTTTCTAATTTTGTTTGACGTGGTTACGGACACCGGTGGCAGCGGCGGCGGACAACTGCGCGTGACCCGAGTTGTGACCTCATATCAGCTTTCGCTGTAAAACTTTTAGTGCTATAAATTTTCGGAAGAGAATACCTTAGCCAACTTTGATGCGCGGAATTCCATCAGCGAGCGTGGTTGACGATTCGTAAAACGTAATTACGAAGGAGACGTTTTATTTTTTTCTTTCATTCGGCCAGAAATGTTTCGCAGAGCGTCTGCATATCTCAAAACGATAAGGATATCAGCAGCAGCAAGGACACAGCCACCGCGTCCACGTCAACTTATTGACTTGCAGTAGCCGTCCTTAAACCGCTGAGGACGTGTGCTAAGCAAACTGCTGGCCCAACTAATGCAGTAAACAGGCTACGAAGGTGTGAAATAGTTTTCACAGCGAAAGTTGTTATAAGAGCACAACTCGGGTCACGCGCAGTTGTCCGCCACCGCCGCCGCCATCACCGGTGTCGGTAACAACATCGCGCGAAATTTGAAAAAAAAAAAAGACCTAGCACCAATGACCCAGTGGGGCTGGAACTCGGGTCCGCTGGGTGCCAGCGCATGCATTGTTTTACCACTGAGCTACATCAGTGCTTGGAACTTGTCGGCAAACTTGCTTTAGGCAGGCTTGATGTCGGTGAAGCAATCGCGTTAATACGACTTATAAAGCGTTTTAAAACAGCGAAACAACAAGCCGTCGTCGCACAATGCAAACAGCGTAACGAGTGGGTCGTCCAATGCTCGAACCCATTACAAAAGCTTGCTCTTGTTCCGTCATTAAGTGTATTTCACTTCAGTCATAATTTCTCATCGTCGTCAGCCACTGCACGAATCATTGGCACAAAATTCCTTGCAAGTGTTTAGCGGATACCACGCTTCTCAGAAGAATGACGAAAAATAGCATAGCAAACGCCAGCCTACTACCTGAAAAGATTTATTAATAATGTTGTAGTGGATATCAAGCAAGTGTTGAATGATATGTGGGGTTTAACGTCCCAAAACCACTATATGATTATGAGAGACGCCGTAGTGGAGGGCTCCGGAAATTTAGACCACCTGGGGTTCTTTAACGTGCACCCAAATCTGAGTACACGGGCCTACAACATTTTCGCCTCCATCGGAAATGCAGCCGCCGCAGCCGGGATTTGAACCCGCGCCCTGCGGGTCAGCAGCCGAGTACCTTAGCCACTATACTACCGCGGCGGGGCTAGATATCAAGCAAGTGTGCTTGCATTAGTTACCCAATCAGTCTTTTGAAAGACTCTGAAAGGCCACTCTTCTAGCTTTCGCTGAGACTATGCTGCGCGTTCCGCAGAGGTCTGGCCTTTTTTTTCTAATATTCAGGTGCATCAACAACAGAATACAATGATTTCATTTTCTTTTCTATTGGGCCAGCTTCAAATTGAGTGGCATGTTGCCAGGAATTACACAGACATTTTCTGTAACAGTAAAAGAGTGTGACGCATAATTTTGTATATATGCACGTACTAACGCAAGATTACGCATTCAGGCATTATCACAGTATAATACCTATTCTAGAGAAACACAGGATCGTCAATCGGTTTCATATGAATAATTGATATTCTTACACACAAAGGGATAATGGTATTGTATATATACAACGAAGGCAGTGGCGCAAACTTTCGCACAGTGTACGACATCTTAAATCTCCAGTGTGCCGTTTATGTGCACAACACTCGTGGTGTATAGTCGGCGGGCTGAGCTTTTTACTAACCTAAAAAATCATGGATTCTACTTATTCACTTTCTCATTTCTTTTTTTCAATTTCATCGTATGCTGCAGAATAAACTTTACAGGTATCGAGACGAGCGGCTGAAGAAGCTAAGTGATTTTCTGTCAGTACTTCGATTGGTGAGGATGTCGGCTCTAGAAGACGTGTTTAGAAGTAAGCTTCTTCACCTCCGGCTGAAGGAGATAGACCAAGCCTACCGCGTCAACGTAGTGGACAGCCTTCTGGAGACAGTCATCAGTGCGTCTACGTCTGTGGTAAGAAGGTGGCTTGTGGCAAGGGTATTCGGGGCCTATTTTTAGTTTTAATAGACCACTCATACACCAAAACAACTACTGCGCAGTTAAATATCCAATTTTTAGCAACATGAACAGCGTACGCGGAATAACTGCATGACCTGCGAGATATAACTGACGAAGGAAACGTGATTTTTCAAGGTTGATGCTATGAGATAAATCCTAAAGATACTTTTGGTTGCGCTCTATTTTTCGCCATCACTGCCCCAGGCATTGTTGAAGGGAAAAAAAGAGAGCACCCACATAACTGTAGCCGTGGAGCTTTTCTCTATGCGTGGGAGCCTGATATCATACCACAGAGCAATGCATGTTTTTAGCAGGTGTGCGGCAAAAAGACCTTTCAGGTGCATTCTAATTCACGATGACTTACACTCGTAACTACGTTGATGCACTTAGCAGCTCACAGAACCAAATAGCTCGGGCACATTTGCATGAACGGTTGGTGTCTAGCCACTTCAGCTGCAATAGCGTGCGTATTTTGACTCCTATATCATAGCTTGTGTCACTTCGTCGGTGCACATGGTTCTTCTATGCAGTGAACTCGTTCGCTCCTATGTTTTGCCAATTATTTATATAGAAGCAGCGAAATGTTGGTTAGGATATGTTGTGTGACCTTACAACACGGTTTTACAATTTTCAGTTCCAATATAAGAGAAATGTTACCAAGAGAGACTGAAACCAAAGTGCCACTACAGCATACACGCGTTAAATTGAATAGAGCATTTCAGACACATCCGGGCACAGCGCTGTTTTGAGGACAATATGCTATGTTATTTTGAAATATTGTGAAACAGTGTCAGTGAATCTGTGGGGCCACATCGTTATGGTACATCCTTAGTTTTATTAAATTGAACTTCCCGTGCGCAGGGCGCAGTGCAAGAATTCTGAAATTAGCGTAGGCGAGAACAAGCCCACCTGCTTTATTGACATTCATTTTTCGGCTCCTTTTTGACGTCTAAACTAAATACTGCGAGTTATTCTGTTTCTGCATTAGGCCAAATATTTCCGGTATGTTATCATGTGATCTGATGCATATCCTTGAGTACTTTAGCTACCATGGCACGAATCACTGAACCAAGTATCGCCAAAGAAATTGAGCGTTGGCCTAATATAATGCACTTCAGTATATAAGACGAAAAAAATAAGGCAGAATTGTTGGCGAAGCAGTACTTCTACAAAGCTAACGCAAAAATATGATTGCAAAGTTTGAAGAACGAATGATTTTACTTGTGTAATTATTGAGCCATAATTTCGTGCTCAAGGAACTTGTTCTGTGCGACATAGGTCGGCAAATAAAGATGCAACTCACCAAGGATCACTCAGGACATACACTTTGCGCATATGTCTCACTCGAACACAGACTCAGCAATATTTACCTCCATCGCGCTCGGACTCAGACTCGCCCAAATTTTTCTCAAGCAGACTCACTCGATCTTAAATACAGAACCTGATCTGAGTCTCACCTCCGTATTCACAAACGCTCCTCGACTCGACTTTCACCCTTCACTTGACAAATTTGTGCAGTGCTCTGCTGCTCAGCTTAAAATGACGCTGCGCTACTCAAGAATAGCAGTACATTATCACTGATATGCTGTGACTTTTCCTGCCTAGAGATGGCGCTCCCATCAGATTCTTCAAGTAAAGGTGGAGCGTTGGATGAAGGGGCGTTCTAAAATACAGGGGTGAGTCTTAGTGAGTCTGAGAGGGTATACTCAAGAGTTTGCCGAGCAGTAACTGTGGTCCTATGCCCAAATATGATATATTGACATGTGAACAACTCATTGGAAGAAATACGATCTACAGATATTTACGTTAATGCGCAACACCAATTAGAAAGAGAGAGAGAGAATATAAGAAAAATAGGGAGGTTAACAAGACTAAGCCCAGTTCGCTACTCTACACGTGTGGATAGGGCAATAAGGAACTAAAGAGAGAAATATAGAGGTGGTGCAACACTAATTAAAAACTCCTGAAAGATATGGGGCATATGTATTCCTAAAGGCCAATTTTGCTGCTTTGGAATGCATTTTTAGAGCTCTAGCGAGTGTTTCTGTGTAGGTTGAATGGTATCTTATTAATTACAGATGACTATTCTGGCATTTGCTACCGTTACATTCATAAACCCGGAGAAAATATACAGCCCCGCTACCATATACTCATGTATGTACACACTGTCACTCATGGACGTACCCACATCTACGCTGACCCACGCTGTTAGGCTAAATAGCCCGGTGAGTTTCATTATTAGAGCGTCGTGTGTCTAAAATAAATGTTATAAAACAACCATTGATCACAGTCACCGCCTCACATTAGGATTCTCGATGCTAACCTGTATTTATAGCTTTAGTATATCGACAACAACTGAAGTTCGCAGCGCAATGCGTGGGTAGACAGCGTACATAATAGCGCTAACTACGTGCTCCTGAACCCAACATGCATCACAGTTGTTGTGTGATACAAGTCTAGAAATTCATTTCTGTAATAAGAACACACCGAAGCACACCACTGCGGTACCAACTCTTATTGCACGATTTAGCAAGACAATCATCAGGACCAATATTTTCAAGAAAGGTTCAACACTTGTGTGAACGCAACGTGATCTGCAAATCAACTGTCTACGCAGAGAAACTACTCGCTCTTTCAAGCTTATAAAATCACAATAAGCTCAATGATGCTGGATAATGTGGGTGTAGAATATATAGCTATCTCTTGAAACTTTAACTACAGAGAGCAATTAAAATAACATTGCCGTTCAAATAAACCTTCAGGTAAATCGCAGGTCTGAGACCTATGCAATAAAAAAAGAAATAAACGCAGCCATGGCACTTTTCTGAGGGGCTTGTTTCTTTGGGAGACGCAACCGATTGGACTCGGAAGGCAGTTAGGCCAATTAAATCACAAATGATGATAACGGCTGTTTTTTTTACTGTACTTTACTTATTATAACGCGAATATTATAAATTGACATAGACGGAGATTGCACCCACTGCATCTGTGGAATCTCAAAAAATTTACTCCTCACCACATTATTAAACAATGCAGTAGTGGGCCAAATATGGTAAAATATTTAGCCTGGGCAGTTTGACGGAACCTGTAAACTGAACACAATGCTGAAAGATGTGATTATATTAATTTGGTATAAATATTTACTAACCTGAATGCGTGACACTAAATGACGTTAGATGTCGTAAGGTTTTGTTGGAATAATGTTGTACATACCTTCATAAAAATTGGATGCAAGATTGTCAAAAGTCTGAGACACTGCTAGCGTTTGTCTCTATAAAGATGGGAAAGTATTTCTCGACATGCCCCAAAGAAATGAACAGCGTTAACAGATTCACTGATTGATACGTAGTGTTTAACGTCCTAAAACTGCCATATGATCATAAAACAGCCATAGTAGAGGGCTCCGGAAATTTCAACCACCTGGGGTTCATTAACGTGCACCCAAATTTGAGCACACGGCCCTACAGCACTTTCGCTTCCATCAAAAATGCAGCCGCCGCAGCTGGGATTCGCTTCCGTGACCTGCGTGTCAGCAGCCGAGTACCTTAGGCACTAGACAACCGCGGCGGGGCCGGTAACAGAGTCAAAAAGCAGGCTTCAGCGAAATTACATTGAAGGAACTTAGCGTTCAAAATCTATAGAGGTTATTAAAGGACCACTCACCAGGCCCCACGAAAGTTTTGTTTAGACCGTGGAATTAGTGTATCCAATAAGGAACATTTTGCCACGATTGTTGGTTTCAACCATTTCCTTACGATCTGAGAAAACTTTTTTCTTTTTTTGAAGTGGCGCGAAACGAGGATGAGAGGAGGTGGACTAGATGCTCTTGCTGCTCCTCCGCGTAGCGTTCGCAAACCAAATGTCTTCCCTACTCTCTCCGGCATCCGACTAAGAGGCCGAACAAGCCCAACCAACCCCCAAGCACGGGAATGCTGTTTTAGGGACGAAGCTCCTTACAGCGGCACCCGTTTGCCCCTCGTGGCCGTAGTAGTAGTGCGTAACAAGTATCACATTTTGACCTCCAAGGTGGTGCCGGCGAGAGATTTCTTCTGTGCGTTGTTAAACAGTAAAATATAGTGCTTAATGTACATGCCAATGACTGCTAAAGGGTAATAAGAGACGGGAGCATTCGGCTTTTAGTTAACGCGCACGCTGCAATCCCCAATAACAGCCACTGGCATGTACATTGAGCAGTATCTGACAAGAAAGGGTTGCTACGTTATACTCGCTGGGTGTAACCTCCTAGGTTTCAAAGAGATTTAGCGAGCGTTGCGTCATAGTTCCATGAATACAGTGAACTACTATATACCATGAACTCGAAGTGCTTAAAGGTGGGAGGTAGACTCGCAGCGCAAGTCGTAAGAAAGTGTGCTTGTGCCAGCTCTCGTTTAGTCCTCGGAATGTCCGCTGGATGGCGGTTCTTCTATATGGGGATTATATAATGAAAAGATGCAAGATGGTGGTACTTGGAGTGTTGAATAGATGAACGAACGGACACACAGACAGATGCATGGATGGACGCATGAACGGGCGCAGGGGCGGATACATAGACTAACGCAGGGACGGACGCACGAACAGACGCACGCACGGACGGGCGTATGGAGGCATGGACGATCACACAGACGGACGCATGAATGGACGGAAGCAAGAAGGAATGGACGGACGAATGCTTCACCCCGCTCTCCATCATTCACTCCGTCGATATGCTGCCAATTTTTCTGCACAGAACAACACATAAATGTTTTGTTCACTCTCTCCACACGCAAGACTGTCGTCTTTCTACGACATTTGCAGATTAACATGCAGATATGGGGCCCATTTTTTTTACCAGCGTTATATTATGCTCTACTGCCTGTTTCTGCAGGATGGCTTGGAAACGCTAATTTAGACGTCGTAGAATCGATGAGAACATTGAGTGCGCGACGCGTAGGAGCTTTACTTACGCTTCCATGGCTGTCGTCTGCTCGATGCGCTTACCACGGGCATAGAGTTGAACTCTGGCGCTAGTGTCTATGGGAGCTGCAACACACGGCGCTTCAGCGAGCATGGGAATGATGGGTAGTACACACATCTTTCTAATTTTCGTACTTGTGGCCTGCTTCTGGCTCCGTGTGTGTTCGTGTGGCTTGGAGCTGTTTTTTCACAAAAACATAAATTAACAGATGTTCACCGCTTGCGCTTCACAACCTTATTCCTTTAGGCTTACCGTTTTGAATCAAGCCACTAAGTTCAAAAGGGTTTGTTCTTTTTTTTTCAATACAAAACTGAGACACAGCAACAAATGAAGCCGCAAGTACGATTCGCTGTTCGCAAGTACGAAGTCTAGACAAATGTGGGTACTACCCATCATTCCCATGGTCATTGAAGGATCGCAACGCCAGGGTGCCCTCTAGTTATTTTTGGGAAACTCTATGACCGCGGGGACACGAACACAAATGAAATGCCGGCACATTAGCCCCGAATCTCGTTGCTATTCACGGTAAAAAATGAAAAAAAGACGCGCACTTACCATTACTGCATCTCAATATTTTTCTAGAGTTTCAATAACCTCGTCAAGCTATAAATTACATAAACCACGCATGTCGTGTTAAAAAATTTTTGCCATTTCATCTGCCGGAAATCAATGAAGCTTACCTCTCCCTCTCACGTGCCACTGTTCGCAACGTCAAAGCACAGTTGTCTGCGTAGAAAACCAACGTCACCGCATTGCCATCTACGTAGGATCATGCATACGAGCACGTCATCCCCTTATTCTCCGGGTGCGCGCCCGCAAAAAAATGGGGGCCCTAGTAGCGTTAAGTTTGAAAATTGACCTATTTCTGCGCAATAGCGTTGCAAATTTTGGCAGACGTGATCCTGAACGCCCTATGTCTACGCGTCGCACTTGTCAGTTCAAAATCGTCATACCTGATGAGTGGACCTTTGGTATTTTGGTCAGTCTTACAAACTTAAAAACTATTCCATGCAATTAAAACAAATCATCAGAGGAACAGCTCACGTAAGTAAGGCCTAACAGAAGAAGTGAAAAATGTAAATCATCCCTTCCGTAAATCAGCACTAAAACAATGAAATAGAAAAGAGTAACAGTTTAGTACACATTCGTTTAGTGACTTTATCTAAAACTCCTCAGCTGCATTTGTTCCTTTTGTTAAGGTTTTTCGCAGCTGCCGAAGACTAATGTCATTTTTTGCCGACGAGGAGTGGAATGCCGACGCCACTAAAACCCTCCAATGTACACAAGCTAGCAGTAAGTGCTCTCATAATTTACCGATTTAGAGCTGTCCTGTTGGCACTCCTAAGTTTTACGCTTTTTTTACATTTCCACTAACATACAGTAATATAAAGTTAAGTAAGTATCGGTTACGTTACTTTCCGCGATTTCATCGCATTCTCGTTGTATTCTAGATTCATCAGTAGACCGTATATTCTAAACCTGCCAGTCAAGCATTCTTTTGTAAAAGAAACTTATCTTACTGAGTTACGACAAGTACTTTTCTTTTCTTCAGGTTGTGTTAAATTCGTTATCATTGATGCTTCTTTAGGAAGCATAAATTACGCCTTATCGAAAGACCTAGGCCTTCGTCTGGAATGGTCACTTGTTTGTCTCTACTATATTCCCATATCTGTATCGTTTCTCCATCTTTTATTCCCTTAACCCCCTTGGCCGGTGCATGGTAACCTACTGAGGTCAGCCATGGATAACATCACTGCCTTTCTTTCATCTTTATTCACTTTCACACTCTCTATCCCGCCAGCCAATAAACTGTCTACACATAGCCCTTAAAGGCCTGTGGGACTAACTTCCGATCTCTGTCAAAAATAAGGAATACACCTCTTTGGAACAAATAGCCCCTGTCAGAATCTAATTTGAAAATAACCACACTGCTGATCACTGACTCATACCATTCTGTAGTTTAGAGTGATGAACAAAGTTTGAGAAGCAAGATTTTTAAGCGAGATGCAGTCAAAATGCGTTTTCAGGCCTTTTCTCTTATGGCTGACAAAATGGTTTGTCTCCTCAAATGATTAGCTTTTATAGGCTTCGTTGTACGCGACACAACAAATTTATTCCCTTTGTCAACTTATAAACCATGACTTCTGCGCATGCGCAGAAGTCCTTCTAGTAATAGATAAGTGGATCTCGTTGTACTACGCTGAATTTAATAGCTCATATTTGCTTGAACTTACACAATTACTATGGGCTTAATAAGAAGGCTTTACTTTTCATTGAAAATATTTCAATGTTATTTTGCAGCTGGCCAAGTCAATTTGCACAACTGCTCCTTTGCCTGGGCAAACAAAATCTGCAGTGGGGCTGTCCCGGCCATACAAAATATCAGTGTCAACGTGAGCAGCGGCTCCATAGTGGGTATTGTTGGTTCTGTGGGCAGTGGAAAGTCTTCGCTTTTATCTGCAGTAATGGGAGACATGAGGTGCATTGCAGGAGCTGCAGCTCTCAAAGTGAGTTTTGAAGATGTTGGTGTTCTTTGTAAAACGTGTCTGTATGGTTATGTCTGTACGGTGTCTGTATAGTTATGGAGCTTGAGTTCGTCAAAATTTATTTAGCCAGACATTGACTTCATGCAAAAAGTTCGCCATATATATATATATATATATATATATATATATATATATATATATATATATATATATATATGTATGTATATATACATATTGCAACGAGCAAGGTTGCGTAAAAAAACACAGTTTATTATTTGAGAAACGTTAGCCGCAACAAGCTGGTACAGGCAGGAACGCGGCAAGAACGAGCCACACACGGACGTCGACGTCATCTTTCACGCTGGCACAGAGCTGGCACCACTATGCTTCGGTACAATTACTCCCCGCGCAAAAAGGAGCCAACCTGGCGACCTAGGGAAAGGACACGACAAGGGGGTCATAGCACGGTTTGAGGCATGATACTGTTTCACGCCCATGGCAGCGTTGGTCCGAAGGTGGATCAATGGGCTCAACTTCATAGTTGACAGAAGATGTTTGCCGCACCACACGGTAGGGGCCATGGTATTTTGACGAAAGCTTCGGGGAAAGACCGGGAGGGGTAGACGAGACCCAGAGCCAAACCAGCATTCCTGGGTTATAGTGGACAGTAGACGCAGATGAATCGTGGTCAGTTTTGTGGCCCTATTGGTCTTCTGCGGTAAATGAGCGAGCGAGTTGACGACACTCTTTGGCATAAGCAGCTGCTTCGGAAACAGGCGTCACTTCGGAAACATCAGGCCTGTAAGGGAGAATGGTGTCCATGGAGCATGATGGCTCACGTCCGTACAGGAGGAAGAAAGGAGAAAAGCCAGTGGTTGTTTGTGGCGCAGAGTTGTACGCGTACGTGAAAAAAGGGAACACTTGGTCCCAGTTAGTGTGGTCGTCAGAGGCGTACATGGCAAGCATATCTCCAAGGGTATGGTTAAAGCGTTCCGTCATGCCATTGCTTTGAGGATGGTATGCCGAGGATTCCTGATGGACAGTGCGACATGCCTTGAGCAGCTCGTCGACGGCGTTCGAGAGAAACGCGCGTCCACGGTCACTCAGTAATTCACGAGGTGCACCGTGTCGCAAAATGAGATGGTGAAGAAGAAAGGACGCAACGTCTTTCGCAGTGGTAGCAGCCAGCGCAGATGTTTCAGCGTATCGTGTCAAATGATGGACGGCGACGATAATCCACCGGTTGCCTCGAAGAAAGTTGGGTAGAGAACCATAAATATCAATTCCGACGCCGTCGAATGGTCTCGCTGGGCGGGTTAGGTTGCAAAAGGCCAGCAGTGCTGTGAGAAGGTGTCTTGCGTCGTTGACACGTGGTACATGACCGAACGTACTGGCGAACGTGCCGATACATGCCGCGCCAGTAGTATCTTAGACAAAGGCGAGAGTAAGTCTTACATACTCCCGCGTGGCTACACTGGGGGTCATCGTGAAAGATAGCGCAGATGTCCGAACGCAAATGACGAGGGATGACAAGGAGCCACCTACGGCCGTCTGTCACGTAATTGCGGCTATACAACAAGCCTTCACGGACAGCAAAGTGTCTTGCTTGGCGAGAGAGGGAGCGTGAAGTCGTTTCTGACGAACTGTGAGAGAGGACGTCGAGCAAAGAATTGATCCAAGGATCCTTGTGCTGTTCGGATGGCATGTCAGTGATGCTCAACGATGACGAATCGCAAATGGCAGTTGATAAGCAGGCAAGGTCAGGAGGCAGTGGAGAACAGGATAGTGCATCGGCGTCTGAATGTCTGCGTCCTGAGCGATAAACAACACGGATATCGTATTCCTGAAGGCGTAAAGCCCAACGACTGAGGCGGCCAGTAGGATCTTTCATGGACGCTAACCAGCATAAGGCATGGTGATCTGTGACAACATCCCACTGGCGTCCGTAAAGGTAAGTGCCAAATTTTTTATAGGCCAAATAATAGCCAAGCACTCCTTTTCCGTGACAGAATAGTTGGACTCTGCCTTCGTTAGGGTACGGCTGGAATAGGCGACAACGTACTCGTCGCAGCCATTCTTGCGTTGAGCGAGAATGGCACCGAGACCGACACCGCTTGCATCCGTGTGAGTTTCAGTGGGTGCATTGGGATCGAAGTGGTGGAGAACTGGCGGAGACGTGAGTAGCCGGCGCAGCGCCGTGAATGCGTCATCGCAGTGGAAATTTCAGCCAGAGAGGTCCGCGCTACGGGAGAGAAGCTGAATCAGAAGGGGCAATTATAGAGGCAAAATTGCGAATGAAACGCCGAAAATAGGAACACAAGCCTACGAAACTACGAAGCTCCTTTAGAGTAGTACGGCAACGGCACGCAGTTTGGCAGGGTCTGGCGATATTCCTTCTTTTGAAACGACGTGGCCGAGAATTGTGAGCTTGCGGGCGCCAAAACGACATATCTTGAAGTTTAGTTGCAACGCGGCTGCCGTAAGGCACTGGAGAACTTGTTGCAGACTGGAAAGAGGAGTTTCGAAATTCCCCGAGAATACAACTATGTCGTCTAAATAGCAAAGACAGATGTGCCATTTAAGTCCCCTGAGAACACTGTCCATCATTCTTTCAAAGGTCGTAGGCGCATTGCAAAGACCGAAGGGCATTACATTGAATTTTATAAGCCGTCAGGGGTCACAAACGCCGTTTTTGGACGGTCTGGTTCAGCCATTGGCACTTGCCAATATCCAGAGCGCAGATCCAGTGAAGAGAAAAACTCCGCACCTTGAAGGCAATCCAAGGCGTCATCAATGCGTGGCAGAGGATAAACATCCTTGCGTGTGATGTTGTTTAGTCGACGATAATCCACGCAAAACCTGATGGAGCCATCCTTTTTTCGCACGAGAACCACTGGCGAAGCCCAAGGACTGTGTGAGTGTTGAATAACAGCACGTTGCAGCATCTCGTCGACGTGTTGAGGGATGACGTCACGCTCAGCCTGCGAGACGTGGTAGGGGCGCTGACGAAGTGGAGTATGATGACCGGTGTCGATATGGTGAGCGACAACTGATGTGCGTCCCAAGGGAAGTTGTCCGTGGTCGAAGGAGGCGCGGAAACGGTCAAGTATTTGAATGAGCTGGTTGCGCTGGTCTTGCGTAAGGCCGGTGTCTACGCTGCGCAACAGAACGTCTTCGTCAGGTAGTGAGGGCGTGGTGGCAGCTGTGACAGCATCTACGGACATCGGTGTCGTATCAGAACGGGCATCGAAAGGAAAGATATCATCATAAGTGTCAAGACTCCCAATACATTCGCCATGCAATAAGGTAGCGCGACAAGGGAACGGATTGCACACGTACACGGCACTGGAGCCATCGGCAAGTGTTATGACGGCAAACGGGACGGCAAGGTTCCGGCGACGAGCGCATTCTTGTGACAGCATAAAGAGGGCAGTTGAATCGGAAACGATGTTGTACAAAAGAGATAACGCGGCGAACGAAAAAGCAGAAATGACGACGTCAGCGGCGACGATCACCTTTTTGGGTGAGCGAGGGAGATTTATGAATGTCGTGCCAAATGGAAACAAAACGAGTTGAGCACGAGCGCAGTCGACAACCGCATGATTAGCGGAAAGAAAGTTCCATCCCAGGATGATTTCATGAGGCGCATTAGGAAGGACGACAAATTCAACGATGTAAAGTACTCCTTCAATCAACACGAGCAGTGCATGTGGCAGAAGGTTCGACGTGTTGCGAACTCGCTGTGCGTAAAGAAATTTCAACCAGTGGACTCGTCACTTTGTTCAGTTTGCGGCATAACACTTCACTGATTATACAAATAGCGGCACCCCTGTCGACAAGAGCAGTTGTGGCGAAACCGTCCACAAACACGGCAATCTCGTAAGGGGCCAAAGATGAGGCCTTGGAAATTTCGTCGGTGGCGCAGCTCTTGCCTCAGAAACTGCGACTGTTAGTTTTCCTCCTGGGCGTGGTTGGAACGGCGAAGCATGGAAAAGAAGACCGAAGACGGGGTGAAGGAGATCAACGTCGGCTGAAGTCTGGTCGACGTGAGCGGGGGTCATGTGAATCAAGTGTCACATGCCATTCTGATTGCCGAGGTATGTTGCCAGAATACTGAACATCATTAAAATAGAATCCACGGCGACGACAGTAGCGCGCAACATGTCCTGGCATACCACAGTTGTAGCAGACGGGCCAGTTATCCAGAGTACGCCAAGAGTTTACAGGTGCTCGAGGTGGTGGAAAGAGCCGACGTACCGGATAAACCGAAACTGGCGACCTGTAGTAGTTGGTGGCTGGACTGTATGAAGGGAGCGGCGGTTGGGCAGGAGGTCGGCGGACGGCTTCTGCATAAGTCAGCGGTGCAGCCATTGATATTGGGTATGCGGGCGAAGGGAGAGCCTCGGCAACTTGCATCTGAATAGCACGGCGAAGTGAGTGGTCCAGTGATTTGGGAGTCTCGTTGATGGTGGCGACAAGAGAGAGCTGTCCAGCAACTTCCTCCCGGATGTACTGTTGAATTTGAGGCATTAACACGCTGTAGTCAGAACCACTGCTTTTGCACTCCAAAGCCGAACTATCAGCTGTTTGCGTATTAGCGCGACGTGTAGAAATTTGTTGCTTGCGCAGCTCATGGAAACTTTGACATACCTGAATCACGGCCGTGACGGTCTGTGGGTCTTTGGCCACAAGCATACGAAAAGCGTCGTCATCATTGCCTTTCAATATTGTGACGGGGCGAGGTCTTGGCTTACAGGATAGCGTCCACCGAGAATCGGCAGCCGAACAAGATGTCCGAGTTGCCTCTCGCGCAAGCGCCTAACGCACAGGCGTCTCCTTCATCTTCGCTAAGTGCCACGCTTGCTCCTGTCGATGATGCACCATAACATCAGTCCCCTGCGGCGGAAGCGCGGTCACGGTGCTTAGTACGGCGGCGACGAACGATGAGGGTGATACCGTTTCAGTCTGGAAACGTGTACAACGTCTGTCTGGAGTGAGGTGGTCGAAGAGGCATTGTTTAAGGGTGAGATCTCGCAGCTCACGTCAATACATTGTCGCAACGCTTTGTAGGGGCCATGGTAGTGTGATAGTAGCTTCTCTGATAAGCCGACTTGGCGGTTTGGTGTTTAGAGAAGTACCAGAGACCCCGGCGAGAAGTGCACCTTTTGGTGGCGACTGTTATAGCGGTCTTTTTGGTGCGCTTGCGACAAGTGCAGCCGATCACGGGCAAGCTGACGGGCTGCATGGGCTCGAAAAACGACATCGCTGGCGTACTCAATAGACAAGGGGCAGCTGAAGGAAGGAGCGTGTCAAATGGTAATGCTGAATGTCGGCCAAATAGCAAATAAAACGGCGAATAACTAGCTGTGTCGTGCCGTGAATATTTGTACGCGAACGTGACAAAGGGGAGTGCTTTGTCCCAGTCACGGTGATCTGGCGAAACCTACATTGACAGCTTCTGCGTCAGCGTTCCGTTCAGACGCTCGGTCAATCCATTTGTCTGTGGATGATAAGCGGTGGTAAGCTTGTGCTCAGTGGAGCAGGCGCGGAGAATGTCATCCACAACACGTGAAAGAAAGTACCTTCCTCAATCAGTAAGCAGCTGCCACGGAGCGCCGTGATGAAGGATGACTTCATACAAAAGAAAATCAGCCACTTCAGTGGAACAGCTTGTCGGCAGTGCTTTAGTGATGGCAAAGCGTGTGGCGTAGTCTGTGGCGAGTGCAACCCATTTATTTCCGGAGGTGGACGTAGGAAACGGGCCCAACAGGTCAAGACCAACACGGAAGAATGGTTCCGTCGGTATGTCAATGGGCTGTAGGAGGCCAGACGGTAGCACAGAGGGGCGCTTGCGGCGTTGGCAGCGGTCATAAGCAGGGACGTAGCAAACCACAGAACGATACAGTCCGGGCCAGAAAAAGCGACGTCGCACACGATCGTAGGTACGAGAGACGCCTAGGTGACCGGCTGTAGGTACGTCGTAGAGTTGTTCGAGAACGCTGGAACGCAGGTGATGGCGAAGCACGAGTAGTAATGCCGGGTCATCGGCGTTGCAGCTGCGACGGTAGAGAATGTTATCGTGCAGATCTAACAGATGAACGGAAGGATCTGCTGGAACAGAGATCAGACGCTCGATGATGGAGAGTAACGACGGGTCACGTCGTTGTTCGGTGGAGATATCACCCAAAGTGTGGATGGAGAGAACGCAGGGGTCTGAATCAAAGTCTGTCAAGTGGGGCGTTTCAACCGAATAACGTGAAATTAGTCTGCGTCTGTGTGGAGGCGTCCCAACTTGTAGTGGACCACGAATGAGTATTCTTGCAGACGGAGTGCCCAGTGACCAAGACGTCCAGATGGGTCCTTTAGCGATGACAGCCAGCAAAAAGCGTGATGGTCCGGTCCGTAACAACGGAAGAAGTTCGGCCATACAGGTAAGGCCTGAATTTCACCACGGCCCACACTAAAGGTAGGCATTCACGCTCAGTGATGGAGAACTTATGTCCGGCAGGTGAAAGACGACGACGGGCGTAAGCAATCATGCGGTCCTTACCGTGCTGTCGTTGGCCAAGGACCGCTCCAATTCCGTGACCACTGGCATCGGTCCGAAGTTCTGTAGGTGATGCTGGGTCGAAATGGGCCAGTATTGGTGGCGTAGTCAGCAGATGGATAAGAGGCGAAAAGGCGTCCGCTTGCTCTATACCCCATGCGAAGGGAACGTCCTTCTTTAAGAGATCAGTAAGTGGTCGAGCGATGTCGGCGAAGTTGCGGACAAATCGACGAAAATAGGAACATAGCCCTACAAAGCTTCGGACGTCCTTCGTTGAGCATGGTTCAGTAAATTGTTGTACTGCTCGCACCTTTTCGGGATCTGGTTGAACACCATTGGCACTGACAAGGTGGCCGAGTATGGTGATTTGGCGACGTCCGAAATGGCATTTTGCAAAATTGGGCTGGAGAGCAGCTCTTCGAAAAACATCCAGAACAGCTGACAGACGTGTTATATGGCTGTTAAATGTAGGTGAAAAGACGATGACATCGTCAAAGTAACATAAGCAGATGGACCACTTATATCTTCGGAGAAGGGAGTCCATCATGCGCTCGAAAGTTGCCGGCGCATTACACAGTCCGAACGGCATGACTTTGAACTGGTAGAGGCCGTCGGGCGTAACGAAAGTGGTTTTTTCACGATCCATGGGGTCGAAGTAAATTTGCTAATAGCCAGACCGAAGGTCGATAGACGAAAAGTATTGGGCACCATGGAGGCAATCGAGGGCGTCATCAATCTGAGGCAAAGGGTAGACATCTATGTGGGTCACTTTGTTTAAATGGCGATAGTCCACGCAAAAAACGCCAGCTGCCATCATTCTTCTCAACGAGCACGACTGGGGAATCCCAGGGGCTGGATGAGGATTCTATTACGTCTTTAGTAATCATTTTATCTACTTCATTTTGAAAACTTGGCGTTCCTTTTGAGATACGCGATATGGACGCTACCGTATAGGACTGGCATCACCAGTGTTGATCCGGTGAGTCACTGCAGTTGTTTTGCTGAGAGGGCGGTGGTCGAAGTCGAAAACGTCTCGATATGATGTTAGGACACTATGGAGGCTGCAAGCTTGCACTGCAGTGAGGTCGGGAGCAATCATCTTGTTAATGTCATCTGCAGGCAGAGTGTAACTGCGGCCAAGACAGGGGGATGTAGTATCGGTGTCCAAACAAGGAACGTTCCAGCTGTCAAGTGGAGATAGGGTGGCCAAAGACATGTCTTGCGGAATAACTTGAGTCAAGAGACTCACGTTGAGTAGTGGTATAACCACTGTATTATTAGCGACAACGACAACAGTGTGAGCAAGGGCGACGTCTCGGGCCATCAGTACGTCGAATATAGAAGTTACGAGGTAGTCACCATCGGGTACATGACGTGAGCATGACAAAGTGACATATGTAGCAGCTTGCGGAGGCAAGCGAACGTGGTGACGAGAGCATAAACGGGGAGAATAGTCAGCTGGAAAATCGGCAAACTGAGGCAGCTCAAGCTGAAGAGCACCAGTAGCACAATCAATTAGCGCAGAATGACGTGACAGGAAGTCCAAACATAGTATTAGGTCATGAGGACACATTTCAATGACGTCAAACTGAACTAATGTAGGATGACCGGCAATGGACACACGGGTCGTGCACATTCCTTGAACATCAGGGGTCCTCCCATCAGCGACACGAAGTTTGCGGGAAGCGGTAGGTGTGAGCACTTTATGTAGGCGTCGGCGAAGGTTCGCGCTTATTACAGAACTGTGCGCTCCAGTATCTATAAGGGCAGAAATGGCCACACCGTCAACGGCAGCGTCTAACAAATTTTGTCTCGTCGGAAGCGTCAAGAGAGGATTTGTGCAGGGAGTCGAAAATGCAGCGTCACCTCCGGGCGCTGCACCGTTTAGTTTTCCGGGTAGGCAGGAGTGGGGTTGAATGGGGACGACGGCCTGCGAGTCTGCGGTGAGCGAAACGACTGGCGACGTCCCGGAGGCGAACGCGACTGACGACCACCCGGTGACGGAGATCGGCTGTTGAACCTTCTGTAGTTGTTTTGCGGAGAAGGCTGCGCGGCAGACGCGAAGCGGGTGCTGTCCTGTCGGTAGTGAGGTTGAGATGAAGTCCGAGGTGGCGAGGACCAGCGGTAATTGCAGTAACGGGCGACATGACCAATACGGTGGCAATGAAAACGAATTGGTCGATTGTCGACAGTTCTCCACGTAGCAGGGTCGCGAGATCGGGCCGTAAACTGCTGCTCGTGATAGGACGAGGGTGGACGCCATGAAGCTCGCTGCAGGCTGGGCAAAGCGCACACCGAGGTAATACCTATGCTGGCGAGTTCTTGGCGGACGATAGCTTGAACCATGTTAGCAGTGAGTGGGGTCGTGTCACTTGCAGCGGTGTAAGCCGGAGCAGAGGCAATGGCTTCAAGTTCGCGCCGTACAATTTGGGTCACCCGATCCGACGAATCTAGAGGTAGTGGCTGTGTTCTTGCACGGTCTTCGCAAGATGATGTTGGAGCCGTATTCGGAAGGCGGGTAAACACGCTGTTAATCTGCAGGCTCTTCGCTTGCTCAAAGCGCCGACATACTTGTATAATGGCGTCCACTGTATAAAACTTTTTGCAGATGTGGAGGTTGAATGCGTCATCCGCAATCCCCTTAATAATATGCCCGACCTTGTCAGCCTCCGGCATCTCGGCATTGGCTTTGCGACACGACAACACATCTACTATAAAGGAGACGTAAGACTCGGTCGAGGTCTGCACCCGAGACGCGAGCATTTTGTTCGCGGCAAATTTTCTTCCAATCGGCTTTCCGAACAGGTACAACATTTTCTCCCTGCACACTGCCCAACTCCCAAGTTCTGTTTCATGGTTCTCATACCACGATTTGGTGGTTCCCCTAAGATAGAATAACAAGTTTGCAAGCATAAGAGTCGGGCCCCATCGGTATCAAGTACTCACACGTTCGTACTCTGCCAGCCAATCTTCAACGTCAACTTCATCTGGATCCCCGGAACCGCTGAACATCCCAGGATCCCGCGGGGGCTCGAGCACGAAGGTTGTGGTCGCAGAAGGAGATGTAGTTACCGCATCATCTCCGGCCGCAGGAACACCAGGGGCAAATCCAGACGCCGTAATCTCCATCATCGTTGTAGAATGACCGTTCAAACGTCGGCCGCTGCGAAGTTCCGTTGTGAGGTGGTTACCCAGCACTTCCACCAAATGTGACGGGGCGAGGTCTTGGCTTACAGGATAGCGTCCACCGAGAATCGGCAGCTGAACAAGATGTCTCAGTTGCCTCTCGCGCAAGCGCATAACGCACAGGCGTCTTCTTCATCTTCGCTAAGTGCCACGCTTGCTCCTGTCGATGATGGACCGTCACAATATATTCTTTATTCTGTCAGCATCCGTCATCCTCGCATCAACTCGCCTACAGAGGCTGATCACATCCACAGTGTAGCTCATGAAGCTCTCACCATTTCGCTGAAATTGTCGCCGCAGGCCCAGTTCAGCACGAAGCTCACGCATGGCTGGACGACCGAAAAACGAGGTGACGGCCTCTTTGAAAACCGACCAGGTGGGGATGTCGGCTTGGTGGTTGGTGAACCATAGGTTGGCCAAATCCGTCAAATAAAAGATGACGTGAGTCAGCTTCGCAGGGTCATCCCACTTGTTATGCGCGCTGGCATGCTGGTACTCTGCCAGCCAGTCCTCGACATCTTGATCTTCAGTGCCGTTGTATACTGATGGGTCACGCAGACGAAGTACACCACAACACATGACAGGTGGCAGCGTGGAAGAGCTTTGTGGGGGATCGACGTGCTCAATCATCGCGGGCTGAGATGGTAGCTTACGGCTGCGGAGCTCCAGGACGTTACCCAGCACGTTTCCACCAAATGCAACCACCAAATGCAACCACCAAATGCACCAAATGCGTAAAAACACAGGTTATTATTCGAGAAACGTTAGCCGCAACAAGCTGGTTCAGGAAGAAACCCGGCAAGCACGAGCCACACACGGACGTCAACGTCTTCTTTCACGGCGGCACAGAGCTGGCGCCACTATGCTTCGGTACAATATATATATATATATATATATATATATATATATATATATATATATATAATATATATATATATATATATATATATATATTGTAAGGCAACGTTTTGGCTGCAAGACACTTCTTTTTACTTGCCGAGCCTCTGCCCCACAACACAGGTCAGACTGATGATGATGAGTATGTACATATAAGATGACGCGTCTTATACGGAAACTGAACGTCGAACGAATGGCTTCAGACGCGATACGTGGACAATCTCCGAACCACGACAGCGACGATCCAAAGAAAGGTCGGTGGGAGTGATACGATAGTTCACTGGGGACGTTTATTCATTGATTGTATATGGTCCAATGAAGCATGACTGAAACTTGTCACACAATTGTGGAGTACGAATAGGCGTCCAAAGCAACACTTCATCCCCCGGACTGAAGGAGACGTCGCGATGAGAGCTGTCGTAGCGTTGCTTGCGATCTTGCTGATTGGTATCTTTATCAAGGCAAGCCCGTTGCCGACATTCTTCGAGCCTTGTGATGAACTGCTCTGATACGCTTGCCGAGGCGTAGGTTGGCACATTAAAGAAAGATACGACGGTGGTGAA
This sequence comes from Rhipicephalus annulatus, assembly GCA_013436015.1. Taxonomy (NCBI): domain Eukaryota; kingdom Metazoa; phylum Arthropoda; class Arachnida; order Ixodida; family Ixodidae; genus Rhipicephalus; species Rhipicephalus annulatus. The sequence goes on from WOVY01000263.1 coordinate 205,184, forward strand.
TGTCGGTGAACGGCCGTACACGAGGTAGAAAGGCGAGTAGCCAGTAGTTCTTTGAACAGCGCTGTTATGGGCAAACGTGACAAAAGGCGAAATTGTATTCCAGTTGTCGTAGTTTGGTGCGATGTACATCTACAGCATGTCTGTTAGTGTCCGATGAAATCTTTCTGTCAGCCCATTAGTTTGGGGATGGTAGGCGGACGTCGTTTTATGTACTGTGCCACAGGTTGTGAGCAGGGTTTCTAGCATGGTAGACAGGAACGTCTTGCCGCGATCACTCAGGAGGACGCGAGGTGCACCGTGACGCAATACAATATCGTTGAGAAAGAAGTCTGCAACGTCTGAAGCAGCACTTGTGCGTAGTGCAGCAGTCTCTGCGTACCGTGCCAGGTGGTCGACAGCAGTCACAATCCATCGATTACCTGCTGGCGTGATGGGGGGGGGACGTCCGAGTAGGTCTATGCCAACGATGGTAAATGAAGTCTCGAGACATAGAATAGGTTGCAAAAGTCCTGCAAGAGACGAAGTTGGTTGGTTCCGCTGTTGACACAGATGGCAAGATGCAACGTACTTGGCAAAAAAGGTAGAGAAGACCGGCCAGAAGAAACGGTTTCTCATGCGGCTTTGTGTTTTGTGAAATTTCAAGTGTCCTGCACTTTGGTAGTCGTGAAAGGCTTCGAGGACTTGATGACGTAGAGAACGCGGAAGTACTGGAGCCCAGTGGTGTCGATCAGTAGTGTAAACGTAACGATGAAGCACATTGTTATCGAGCTTAAATTGCCGTAGTTGTCGGTGCAATCTAGCATTAGGAGTAGGTGACATGTCATTTAGGCGTTGGATAACGTGATTGCAGTATGAATCATCACGCTGGCGTGTGGCGAACTCGGTGTAGCGATTTGAAGCCGGCGTGTCGATAACCGCAAGGTGTGATAATGTCAGGGGTGACGCAGTGCCTTGCCCACCAGACGAGCAAGAGGCTGACGTACTTGATGATGAAAGTGGAAGGGGGCAGCGAGAAAGCATCTGCATCTTGGTGTCTTTTGCCAGACTTATAGATGACGTGCAAATCATACTCTTGTAGGCGGAGCACCCAACGACCGAGGCGACCAGACAAGTTTCTCAGTGTCGAGAGCCAGCACAAGGTGTGGTGGTCTGTAATAACCGTGAAGTGGCGTCCGTAAAGGTAGGGACGAAATTTTCGTATGGCCCAAACGACAGCAAGGCACTCCTGCTCAGTTATGAAGTAGTTCTGTTCAGCAGCCGTAAGAGCACGACTAGCATACGCTAAAACTCTTTCCCTTGTAGTGGCATCCCGCTGTAGAAGAACTGCACCAATGTCATGGCCTGCTCGCGTCAGTGTGCAGACATGTAGGTGCGTTCTCGTCGAAATGGCACAGAACAGGGTCGGACGTTAAAGCATTCTTGAGGGCTTGAAAGACACGCTTGCAGTCGTCGTTCCAAGCGAAAGTTTCTCCGGATGTGAGCAGCATGTGCAGTGGCGACGCGATGGCAGCAAAACGACTAATGAAGCGGCTGAAGTAGGATGCCAGGCCCAGGAAACTTTGTGGAATTTCTGAATTTCTGGCCGAGGGAAGCGTATCACGGCAGCAAGCTTGTCAGGGTCCGGACAAATTCCATCTTTGCTGACAAGGTGGCCCAACACCTTGATGTTCTTGTTGGCGAAATGGCATTTTTTTGTTTAGCTGGTCTAGCACTGGAAATACACGTCAAAATTTTGTCCAAACGATCAAGATGCTGACGAAACGAAGAGGAGAAAATGACGATGTCATCTAGATAACAAAGACATGTTTTCCATTTTTGGCCGCGTAGAACTGTGTCCATCATGCGTTCGAACGTGGCAGGAGAGTTACATAAACCGAATGGCATGACGTTGAACTCGTACAGCCCGTCTGGTGTTGTAAAGGCAGTTTTTTTCTTTGTCCGCTTTGTGCATATGTATTTGCCAATAACCAGACCGTAAATCGAGGCTGGAGAAAAATTCAGCGCCTTGCAGAGAATCAAGTGCGTCGTCAACTCGTGGCATCGGGTAGACGTCTTTGCGCGTGATCTTATTATAAGTGCTCGATAATCGACGCAGAATCACACCGAACCGTCCTTCTTTTGGACTAGCATAGCACTACAGGGGAAGACCACGAGCTGGACGAAGGCCGGATAACATCTCGTTTGAGCATAGCAGCAACGTTGTCTTCGTTGATTTTCCGCTCTGCGGAAGACACTAGATATGGGCGGCGGCGTACGGTTGTATTGTCTTCCGTTTCGATTCGATGCACGGCGATAGAAGTGCGACCCAGAAACTTTGAAGATACATCAAATGAAGCGCTGTGTTTTGGAAGCATACGCAAAATTTCTTGCTTTTGCGCTGACGTGAGATCGGGATTTATTGTGGCTGTTAAAGCAGCCGTTTTAGCATGGTGAACAGTACTCGTACAGAAAGATGGCGAGTCTGCGTGAAGGGGCACCAGAGAAAGTGGTTCGGTATCTGTGAAGCAAACCACGCTGGTGCCCTGGGGCAGTGCAACAGGCAATGAAGTGGAGTTAACTACCGTAACTAATGCTCTTCCGTCACGAAAGCGCACCAGGCTAGGAGCGATGGTAAGTCCACCAGAGATGTAGCGTCCACGCGGTGCTAGGAACACATCACCATTACCGATCCTATCTGATGTCAGGGTCAGAATATGCTCATTACCTGGAGGAATAAAACAGTCATCAGCGGTGACGAAACGCTGGCTATGGGCATAGTTATCAGACGAAAGCGCAGTATCTGGCATGCGAATGACCCCCTAACGGCAAGAAATCACGGCTGAAGCTGTGGAGAGAAAGTCCCATCCTAAAATTAGCGCATTGGTACACGATGACAGAACAAGAAACTCTGTATGGTGAAGGATGCCCTAAATAAAAACTCGTGCGGTTCTAAACGTATTAGTTGAAGGTCATCGAGTCGCTGACACGTACTGATGATATCAGCGACAGTGGTCGGGTTCTTTGCCACCAGAGCGTTAAATGCGACGGCACCTATGTCTTCAGCAAGTGGCGAACGCGGTCATGCTCCGCCATCAAGCTGTCGACGCGACGTCATAGGGCGAGGATATCTTCAATGTACGAAGTATAGGACTCGCCGGAGTGCTGGACACGTTCAGCAAGCTTCCGTTTGGTGATGTCTGCACGTACAGAAGGGTTGGAAAATATCTGACGGAGCTGCTGCTTAAAGATAGGCCAGTCTGGGAAATCCAACTGATGGTTGAGAAACCATGTCTCAGCGACACCCGTCAGATAGAACGGTACGCAGGACAGCTTCACAGAACCATACCAATACCTAAGCGCACTCACACGTTCGTGCTCATCCAACCAGTCTTCAACGTCTTCACCGCGAAGGCCGGCGAACAACGGTGGATCTTTTTGAGGGGCGGTGACAGTCCAAGAAGGCATGCCCAGGGGTGCAGGCGCGGTGGATGGAGCCATGTTGTCGTGCTCGTCTTGTGACATGACCGTAGGCTGACTGCGCAGACGGCGACCCGACCGGAGCTCCTGGGATGGTTCGTAGTCGAAGATAACGAAAAATCGCTGCAGGGAGAGGACCAGGGGACCGGAAAGCACTCTTCACCACTTGTAATTTGGTTGGTTGGTTGGTTCCTCAACACCTTGGCGCAACCCACCCTGGGGGGATAGGACATGAATGGGACGGTGCCTTGCTTTTTAAATTAATTCACTTCTTGAAAGAGAGGGTGGGATTAATTAGGTAATACAGGTAATAATAAAAAGATGTTAATTTTCTAAAAAAACCTTGAAAGAAAAATTATAAACATACAAAAAATAAAAAAATTATACATGAAACAACTGAAGTTACTTATTTTTAGCATTCCAATCTTTTCGATTCTCGTAAGAAATTCGTAACAGCGGTAAAAACGCTCCTGTGGCTGAATCCAAATTCGACTGCGCCAAATGAAAGAATCACCGGAATAGTAAAGTTTAAGCCCAACTTTCGTAGGGGTTCTTCTAGTAGATTTTCCCTTTGAGTTTTGAATTTTCGGCATGACAAAAAGAAGTGCTCCAAAGATTTCCTCTCATTACAATAAAGGCCCAAAGGCGACTGTGCCAGACCCGATCTGTGAAGGTAAAAGTTCAGTGAGGGGAGTCGACAACGCAGCCTGGTAATCACTATTTCTTCCTTTCTTGATGAACACCACTTGTTCTTCCAAGGGAACTTTAGCTGTGGGAAGTCTGATACAAACAAAGGGAATTTTTCAAAGTTATTAGCCGTTGTGCATTTTTCAAAGCGTGCTGCTGTGATATATTCCGAAGTAGGCAAAATAGGTAAAACATGACAATCAAGGGAAGATATAGCTAGTGCATCTGCATGCTCATTCAGAGCTAAACCTCTATGGCCTGGTATCCAAACTAGTCGGACGAGTCGCACAGGTGTAGGAATGAGCGAGTGGAAAGTTTCTAAGGTACGCGAAAAAGTTGGTGAGCTTAAGGCAGTACAGACCGAGAGATATTCAGCAAAACAATCATCGCTGATATATCTTGCGGATCTTTACGAAATGCAAGGACAATTGCCAGTAGTTCAGCTTGGTAAATAGATGTAAAGTCGGGTAATCGAATTGAGAAAGCCCAATCTAGAGAGGATGTTACGATTCCTACGCCAGCCTTCTCTTCATAAACCGAAGCGTCAGGCGCTATCACAATGGATGTTTCTACATTGGCCAAATGATCTTCCAAAATGCCATTTATGTGATGCAGGAGGCGTGATGGCTGTACGATGAACCATTTATTTGTCTTCGTCTTCCTCCTTCCCTACTATTCCACCACACTGTTCTCGTGTGGTTCGTCACATGCTTTCACCCTCCCCCGAGAGAGACGTAGGTGCAGGGGCGGATGATATCGTTTAAGTCTTCCGACATGAACGATGTCAGTCTGGCGACCGAGTGGAGCTACGCTGCGGTCGATCTCGTAGTTAACTGCTGAAATCTTGCGTATGATCGTATAGGGTCCTTCCATTATTGCGCTGAGTTTGCCGCGGTTCGGGTGCCAGGCTGTTTCATACAGAACAAAGTCTCCCACTTGAAGCTCTAATTGAAGGAACTTCTTGTCATATATGATCTTGTTTTTCTCGTGATATGCTACTGAATTGCGGACTGCGTTTGTACGAGCTTCCTGCAGATTTTCGGTAACGCCTGGAAGAAGATAGGGATACGATGGTGGGCCATACATAAGAAAGCAGGGTGGGTAGCCTGTGACTTCGTGAGGCGTTCTATTGTACTCGTCGACAACGTCCGAAAGGAGACGCGGCCATGGTTTTCGGGGTTCATCGTTGATCTTGCATCGGAGGCGAGTAACGATCGTCTGATTAGTGCGCTCGTTTAGGCCATTACACTGCGGGCGTTGTGAGCTTGTTAAAAGCTGATGAATATTGTTGTGCTTGAGGAACTGCTTAAACTTGCCGGCAGTGAATCCTGTGCCGCGGTCGGAAAGGAACTTCCGCGGCTTTCCAGCCGCGAAGATACTCTTCAGGCAAGAGATGTACGCGTCGCAAGTCTCATTCTTGTGTGCGAAAGCCCAGACATAACGGGTGGCATGATCAACGGCTAAGTGAATGAATCTTTTGGATGAGCCGTAGTTGCCAAAACCTCCGATAGTGTCCATGGCCAGAAGATCAAACGGTTGTTCCGCTGGTGGCAAAGACTCCAAGGAACCAAATCGTTTGTTCTTCGGTTTCTTGCAGCGCTGGCAGGTATCGCAGTGGCGTATGTACTTGCTCACGTCGGTGATGATGTCGGGCCAATAGTACTGTGGGGAGAGAAGCCGCAGCGTCTTCTTTACCCCGACATGACCGAAAGCGTCATGAGCTTTTTGGAGAATAAGACCGGAGGGCAAAAGGCACATAGACTTTTCGTATTCCCCTGCGTGTCACTATACTCAGTCCGTTCTCAATGGTATGCTTTCCGGGTGGTTTGCGTTGTCATGCTCTCGAAGTTGCTCAGCAGATAGGAGTTGAACTACCGGGCTCCGAGATAGTGCATCAGCTTCAATGTTGTCAATGCCCTTTTGGTGTTTGATGTTCACGTCGTACATGGAGAGTTTCAAGGACCACCGGAAAAGTCGGCCTCGGGGATTCATGATGCTTTTAAGCCATTGCAACGCTGCGTGATCTGTGATCACAGTGAAAGGTTTCCCGTGTAGATAGCAGTGCCATTTATCGATGGCGTCAATAATTGCCAAACATTCGAGTTCTGTGATGGCATAATTAGTTTCGTGTTTTAGTAACTTCCGTGAATGGTATGCGATTGGGTGCTCTCTACCTTCATCATCAGCCTGCTTCAAGACGGCGCCGATACCTCTGTTGGATGCATCGCAGTATAGCACACAAGGCTTAGTGGCATCGTAGATGTTAAGGATTGGCTCTTCTGTCACGCATTTCTTGAGCTGAGTGAAAGCCAGTTCACACTCCGCATCCCAGTTCCAGGTGGCGTCTTTGCTGAGCAGGCGCGTCAGCGGGTGAGCGATTTGACTGAAGTGGTCGATGTATCGCCGGTAAACATTGACAGTGCCGAGAAAACGCTGCAACTCTTTAGGGCGTGATGGTGTCGGAAACCGCAGGATTGCGTCCACGTTGCTTTGCTTTGGAGTGACGGTGCCATGCGAAACCTTGTGTCCCAGGTACTCAATGGAGGTTCGAGCGAATTGACATTTCTTTAATTTCAGCTTGATGCCTTCGCTTTTGAAAGCTTTCAAAACGCCCTCCAGATGCCTCAGATGGTCTGGAAACGTGTCAGAGTAGACAACAATGTCATCGAAGTAATTCGTGACGTTCTGCAAACGGTGTTTTGCCAATACGAATTTGACAGCCCGTTCGAAGGTGGCCGGAGCATTCCGAAGGCCAAAAGGCATGACGAGCCACTCATAGTGACCGGTACGTGTGACAAACGCCGTTTTCGGAATGTCATCAGGGTGAATCTTCACGTGCCAGTAACCTGACGTTATGTCTAATGTCGGGAAGTACGTAGATTTCCCCAGAGAATCGAGAACGTCATCGATGCGAGGAGATGGGCTGATAATCAGGCACCGTCAATTCGTTCAGCTTGCAGTAGTCGATGCAGAAGCGCGTGCGTCCTTCCCCTTTTTTCTCTGCCAGAAGTGCTGGCGCAGCTAAGGTTAAGCTTGGCGAGTTGGTGCGACTGGCGCAGCGTATGGGGAGGTAGATAGTCGTATGACACCTTGTTTGAGAAGCTCATTGATCTCTCTGTCCATTTCAACGCTGTCAGTTTCTGAGCATCGATAGGGAGCTCTACGAATGGGAACATTGTTGTTGAGATGAATGCGATGCATTTCGCCGTTGATGCACCCAATGTCTGTCTGCGACTTGGAAAAAATGTCATCGTACTTGTGGATAAGCTGCTTCAATGCCAACTGTTGAGTTTTATTTAGATGTAGTACATCACAAACTTCAACACCTTGCAAAGACGCGCTCTTGTTAACCGTGGTTTGGTTTTGTGTACGAGAATGAAGGATGTCTTTCCCTTGGCGTAGTGTCATAGTGTCAAGGTCCAGCGACAAGTTAAAGAGGCAAGCACTATCCAAGCCAAGAAGTAAGCTGCTCTTCATGCCTTGTAGAACATGAGCCTGAATTTCTCTTGTCACTTTTCCTATCTGTACCTTTAGATTAACGCGACCCAAAGTTTTGGTAGATGATGTGACTTGTTGAACTGAGATGCATGAATTCCTCATTATTTGCAGGTGAAGTGCCTTCAGCACTGCTTCGTTGATACAGGTAATCGTAGCTCTGGTATCAAGTGTAGCGCTGACAGGGTACCCGTTAATGAGGGCATGAAACTGAATTACATGAACTCTGGGTCGCCCTCCTCGTTTCCCTGGTTGGTGGAGAGGGCGGAAATGCTTGCGCGTCGTGGGCATTCATTATGCCAGTGCATCTGTCGGGGTAAGCCATCCATCGCGCAGTGTTTGCACTCACGCGCGGGTGTTCGTATCGGGGCATTACGTGGACGCTGACTAGTTCTGTCACTTGTTACGTTAATCTGTGTATTCCGAGCTGGTGGCAAGCGATGCAACTTCATTCTCTGCATGGTTGACTCTACACGAAGTGCAGCTGTAAGCCATGCCTCTGGTGTAGACGAGGTAAGCCCAGCAAGCGCCTTCTCCATATGCGCAGGAAGGCCGTCGATAAGCCCTGATATAAGGTGCGTGTCCTTTAGGTCGGCGAGGCGTCCGAGAGACATTTTTTCATTATAGTATTCCTTCAAGCTCTGGCCTGTTCGCAACCGGCAATGAATGAACTGGCGAAAAGGATCCGCGACGCCGCTCGTAAAGCGTCCCTTCATGCGTTCACATAAGCTCTCCCAAGACGCGTCTGTGTCAAAAACCTCGGTGAGAAACCATCGGAAAGCCTCACCTTCAAGGTAATCGGAGAAGTGCACAGCTTGTCTCGCTCCGTCCATGCTGCGGCCGCAGTCCTCACCTCAAAGAGTCGGAGCCACTTGTCAAAGGGGACTTCCGTAGATGCTCCCGAGTACTTATGGATGTTGATGACTTTCTTGGATGTGGCCATGATGAAGGGCACGGTAAATCCTGTCGACTTGTGTGACGCAGGAGGCGTGATGGCTGTACGATGAACCATTTATTTGTCTTCGTCTTCCTCCTTCCCTACTATTCCACCACACCGTTCTCGTGTGGTTCGTCACATTTATATACTTATGTGGTAATTTTTTTTGCATTTTTGGGATATATGTCGTCAAACTCTATCCTAATTCCATCTACAGTGTTGAGCACAAGTGTTTCCCAAAGGTTAACTCTTAAGGGCTCTAAAAGTTTCTGAGTGAATATTACTTGAGGACACCTTAATTTAGGCCATTGGTGGTTGAAAAATGAGGTCTGCTGGTTAATGAACACATACTCTGCCTTCCGCTGAGGTGATGCATAGATTTTAAGGAATGTACGTACTGTTAGAATATGAAATCTTTTGATAAGAGAAGGCAGGCGGGATTCTTCGTATAGGAAACTGTTGGCAACATAAATGGGTAGCCCTAGGCATAAGCGTAAAGATTCGCGTTCTAGCAGAATCAGTGGTCGAACTTTGCAGGCCGGAGCGCCAGAAAATAAAACACAGCCGAATTCTCATATCGGTAGAATGTACATGCAATATCTCTACGCCAACCGGCACGATAATTACTGAGCCTGCGCAGCATTCCTGCGGCACCTGCTCCTTTAGCAGCCATGTTTTCTGTGTGGGGACTCCAGTTAAGTGTTTCGGTGTAGGTTACCCCCAAGTACCTAACTGACTCGACCTGTAAGGCAACGTTTTGGCTGCAAGACACTTCTTTTTACTTGCCGAGCCTCTGCCCCACAACACAGGTCAGACTGATGATGATGAGTATGTACATATAGGATGACGCGATTGATTGATTGATTGATTTGTGGGGTTTAACGTCCCAAAACCACGATTTGATTATGAGAGACGCCGTAGTGGAGGGCTCCGGAAATTTCGACCACTTGGGGTTCTTTAACGTGCACCCAAATCTGAGCACACGGGCCTACAACATTTCCGCCTCCATCGGAAATGCAGCCGCCGCAGCCGGGAATCGAACCCGCGACCTGCGGGTCAGCAGCCGAGTACCTTAGCCACTAGACCACCGCGGCGGGGCACATAGGATGACGCGTATGAATAATGCTGACAACATATATATATATATATATATATATATATATATATATCTGCTTCTGCAGTTATAGTTCTGCTTCCATGCAGTTAGTTGGCGTCTGTGTGGTCTTGGCTTTGTTCCTGCGTCGGTTTTCCTATGCCCTGTTTTTTGACAGGTATTTCGTGGACAAGAATATTCAGCAATGAACCATCTGGTGCCACAATTGTATGTTGCAGTAGTATCACAGTATTAGCTAGAAGCCTTAGAGTGACATCTGTGGGAAATAGCCCAATTGTAATTGTAGAAAAAGCTAGTATTTTTTTTAGTGCTATGAATGTGTTTAGTGTTTTTAGTGCTATGAATGTCCATCACGCGACATATGCGCAGGGCACGATTGGTGTTCTATGTCAAAGGCCCCCACGTGTTCAATATGACCAAAGAGACAACATAATATTTGGTCGCAGTGTTGATGAGTCGTACTACTGGAAAGTGTTGGAAGCTTGTGAACTGATTCGTGACATCGAGGGATTTACGGCTGGCGACCTAACTGAAGCAGGGGAGAAGGTAAGTTACCACAGTGTCAATACGGTGTATAAATAACGTAATGAATAGCGTGCGTTACTTGCAGTATCTACTGGGTGTGTTACTAAAATGAAACCTTAATAAAATAAGCTTCTGAAATTAGTTGAAAAACACCCGCCATGCTCAACGTGGTCTCGAAATGTTTCACATTTCGCTTTTTTTGCGTATGTACTACCTATCAAAACATGCCGAATGCCACTCACATGACTTCGCAATTTTGGTGTAATACTGCTTAAGCTGCTAGTCAGTCTAATCTTAGTTGCGGCCGGAATTATTATTAAGTGACTAGCGCATTCAATAAATATAGTAAATTGGAACCCATCTCACAAAGTGCACGTTGAGGTAAGGTGAAAGTAATAAGCAATATTTTTAGCAACTCCTTGTAGGTATTTAGGCATGAGAGTTTTCATGAATGGTACAGGTGCCCCATGTTAATTATCTTAACTTTAGTTGGTGCGCAGAATAGATACACACCTATAGAATAAAACAACGGCCATTAGGGACAACTGTTGAGCCTCATTGACACTGCAATTGTAGGGGTCAGTCACCACCTGTTGAACCACCCAGTGTTTCCCGAAAAGGTCGTAAGCAAGGAGGACACGTACAATTATCAAGTCAACTTCAGAGAGCGCCCAACAAAATAATGACTTTTATTTGTGAGTTCAATCAGGGTCACGCTCCACGTTAAAGTATCAATTTCCTTTATTTCGATAGCAATTATATGGACACTTTCAGCTGGTTTCGCCGCCACCGTCGGCGTCGATGTCATGCATCATATATGTTTACGTATCTATATATATGAAAACGCCAGAAAAAGTCCCAGAAAAAAAGGAACTCCGTTGCGGAACCGAACGTAGGACCCCCACGTCGCGAATGCGAGACGTTAACCACTGAGCCACTGAAAGGTACCCCTTAATTGATTAAATGGCAAGTTATTCATATCTACCGCTTACAGCGGTTGGCGAGAATTTTTTAAAGGGTAGGGAGAGAACGTTCATGCTTTCAGCATTATCAGCTAGAGGTCGCAATGAGCGCGTGGCGGCTCTCATGTCTCAGGCGTACTTTGGCCCCCGTAGAAAATGAGAGGTTGTACACTCGATTGCACGCCCTTATCTTGCAGTGGGGATGATGGTATGTCTTGGCTAGCCTTTGGGTTTCGTCGGAACGATTCTGTTGTAGTTACCGGACGCACAAAGGTCACAGCAATTGTTACACAGCCTCAGTTTGCGACAAGGGCACGCCTTTTAGACACAGCGAAGTAACAACTGAGACGCTTATTCGCGTTCATCTGTACCTCTGAGTACGTTTAGTGCGTATGTTTAAAGACGATGTTCTTTCTTGGGGACCTTCAACGCAAGAACTTTGGTCTGTCTGTCTGTCTGTCTGTCTGTCTGTCTGTCTGTCTGTCTGTCTGTCTGTCTGTCTGTACACTTGTCTGTTTATCCACCGTTAACGCGAACCGGGTATGTTAACAGCACCAGCCGATATCTCGAACGGCCGGCCCCATCCGCAGCGCCCACCAATGTTGCTCAGAAATCAGCGTTCGTACATATGTGATTGTCAATTAAAAAGCAATTATTGCGCATATCTGAGACGTCATAATAACACGTATATATTCTGCATGTTAGTATTTTACTAGAAAAGGCATACATAGGTAATTCTAAGGACCGTAGCGCTTATCACGCTGCGCTGACCATGCAACGCTTGCACGGAAAGGCGAGCGTTTCCAATGCTTTGCTAAGAAGACGCGGTGGCGGCCCCTACCCGTCGCCTTGCATTTCACACCTCAACAAAGCGCGTGTCTCTGAGATGGGCGCACTCGCCCGTCTCAGAAACACGCGCTTTCTTTTAAAAAAAAACTGCCAGATGGCGTTCATGTCTTACGAGTGACGTGACTTGATGCGCTCCTTCGCCTCCGCTGCACGCTCGAGGCACTTCGGAAATATCATTCGCCGATTTTTCTTGCGCAGAACATCAAATAAATGTTTTGTTCACTTTCTCGCTATCGTCTTACGACGACGTTTGCAGATTACATGCAGATACGGGGCCTTTTTTGCACGAGAAACGCGGAGCACAATTCGATCTGCTTGCCAATCGGCACATGACCTTTAAGTTTGTTGCTATTGCGTTCTTTTTTTCACCTTTGCGAAAAAGCTGTGACTTTTTTGAAACTAATAAATAAACTATGTGTTAGAATGTGCAGAAAAAGAGTACGGCTAAAAAAGTTTGCAAAGGCAAACAAAGTTGCTTCGTTTTTGATGCAATCATTAAGTTATCCGCGACGCTTGGATTGTCAGACCACAAAGTAGATAAATATTGTTGAGATGTTAAAGTTCAAAAACCATAATATGATTACGAACGCTACCGTAGAATAGAGGTCTTCCGAGATTTCGAGCACTGAGAGTTATTTATGTGCACCTCTATTTAGGTATATGCACACATGAAATACACCTGCGTACCTACATGAAAAACACCAAATGGGCGTGAAAAATTAAGACTACGGCAAAGTGTGACTGGCATCTCAGAACAATTATTTTCGGTGTTTCACAGCCCAAAAACTCCGATATGTTTTAGAGACACCGCCGTGAAAGGCTCCCGAAACTTAAACAACTTGGTGCCTAAATACACGTGGCTCAAGCCACAATTTGTTCACCTGAGCTTCAGGCCAGAACTCGTTACAGAGAAGGCTCTAATAATTAGGGACCAAATGTGGTAGACTGAACTTTATTTAGAGCCCCGAAAATGAGTCTCCACTTTGGTGTTTGGAGAGTGGTATTCACGTGCTGGAAGTCTGCGAAAAATTTTGCCAGGGCACTTCTACTCCGAAAATAATAAAGTGCTTTAGCACAGGGTGCCCCCAGCATTCCGCGTACGCAAATTTTGTGTTGGTTTGTATTCTCTGTACGTGCAGCAGGAAGTACAAAAAACACAAGATCTTGCATATGCTGTAGGTTGGAGGCCACTGAAAATAAAACTCTTTAAGTTATTGCTATAATTTTCTCTGGTCGCAAACGGCATTAACAAAACGAGCCCCGCCGTGGTGGTCTAGTGGCTAAGGTACTCGGCTGCTGACCCGCAGGTCACGGGCTCGAATCCCGGCAGCGGCGGCTGCATTTCCGTTGGAGGCGGAAATATTGTAGGCCCGTGTGCTCAGATTTGGGTGCACGTAAAAAAAACCCCAGGTGGTCGAAATTTCCGGAGCCCTCCACTACGGCGTCTCCCATAATCATATGGTGGTTTTGGGACGTTAAACCCCACATATAAATGAAAGCATTACCGAAACGAGCCAGCCAGGGGAATAGTCTGCACAAGACGGACCTTCAAGTAATTGCGACTTGTTCTATAATGTCACTTTTATCGTGACGCTGATAACAAAGCTTGTTTTATCGCAGGGTGAAATGCTGAGTGGAGGCCAAAAGCAACGAGTAGCACTAGCCCGAGCTGCGTACTCAAGGAGCGACATTTGTCTCCTGGATGATCCCACCAGCTCTCAAGACCCGCACGTCGCTCGTAATATCCTTGAGCACGTGATTGGGCCACATGGTCTGTTGGGGAGAAAGGTGACAATGTTTTAAATGCGAAGCATTTCTTAAACAAGTTCGGCGAGTTTGACCGTATCTATCTATCTATCTATCTATCTATCTATCTATCTATCTATCTATCTATCTATCTATCTATCTATTTGTCTATATAGCCGGTCACGCCTTTTAGCTCTTTTGGCCGTTTCAATACTGGTACATGTACGAAAACTGGTATTTCATAAAATGAGGGTATGACGAGCACAACTGACAAATTATAACGTATGCATCATGAAATTCATGATACACATTTCATGGTCTTACTGCCCTAGCATAGGTTTTGTTCACATGACATTTTGCAAAAGTGGTGTGGTATGACATGACTGCATGGCGAACACAAGGGACAAAACCTAACGTGGAAATCATCACATGCAAATCATGTAAGTTATGACTACACACCACGCTCCTGGTGCGCTGGCGGTCGTTTCGCTAGCTTCGTATATACAAATTTGGTATTATTGGACGTGAATGAATGACGAAGGTATATGACAGGGGCAAACATGATAATCATGATATGCATGTTTTGTAAGAACATGAATACATGCCACACTCATGATGCGATCTTTTAGCCGTTTCACGAGCATCCCGTGTACCAAATTCTTTATTACGTGACGTGAATGAACGGTGATAGAAAATTACACGTCCAAACGTAATAATCATGACATGCGTGTCGTGTAACATATGACTACATGCTGCGCGCATTGCACGCTCGTGGCCCTTTTGCTAGCTGTACATATACCAAACTTCGTATCACGTGGCGTGAGTAGAAGATGAAGATAAATCGAACGTCGAAATATGATAGCCATGATATATGTGTCATCTAAAACATGACGACATGCTACGCTCAGAGCGTGCTCGCAGTCGTTTAGCTAACGTCACGTATAACAAATTTGGTGCTACGTGAGGTGAAGTGATGATGAAACTGAATGACACGTCAAAACATGATAACCATGACATGTGCGTCGTGTAATGCATGACTACATGCTACGCTCATAGCGTGCTCGCGGCCGTTTCACTAGCTTCAGATATGCAAAGTTTTGTATCACGTGACGAAAATACACAATGAAGCTAAATAACACGTCCAAACTTGATTATCACGATATACGTGTCATGTAACACATGGCAACATGCTACGCTTAAAGCGCGCTTGCGGCCATTTCACAAGCTTTCCATATACGAAATTCAATATTTACGTGATGTGGATGAGCAACGAACACAAATGACTGGCGCAAACATGAAATACGTGATACGGAAGTGATGTAAAACATAAATTACGTCAACCTCGTATCATTGTGCTGATTTAAATTGACATATTAACATTTCTCATTGATGCTTCGCGTATAACCGATACCACTGCACGTGGTATCTGCCAATTTTTTTTTCGTTTATCATCACCTGTGAATATCTCTAATAAAAATATTCGCACATTTTGCAACAATTCACCTCATTTTATCGAAGTTGTACTCGAGTGCTATGAGTGATAAGCAGCGCATTTAAAAGTCACGGAGAGGCTTCAGCGCCTGACGAATGAGGCAGCCAGGGTTCATTCAAATCTAGTGGGCTGTAATAATAGCCAGTGCACTGTATAATAGTATTACGATGAGGTATTGGCTATGTGTTTACAGAATGGTTGTGTCATATATGACCGCTGAGAATGGTCCCGCTGGGCCGCTGGTTCGTATAAAGGGAAATAAAATGGCATCGAGGAGTCACCACCATTCCCTCGAACTCACTTAAAAAAATTGCGAAATATTTGACTCGCACAAATACCTTTCAAATAATGTAGCAGACAATTAAAACATGCTGTGTAAATTTGATTTTCTAATATGTGAAAGAGTATGCTTGCATCAACCTTGCAAACATCGTGTTTAGTACGCAAGCAATGTTGACGCCTAACATTATAATCAAGCGCCATGAGTTATGCCCCTATCTTTTTTTTCTATAACCACTGTCAATAACTTAATGCAATGCACAATATTACTTTGTATTTTGAATGTTATCATGTTTTTTCTACGAGTAGATTACTTCATCTTATCCTCGGTTTTTACTTCGATCTATCCTAGTTCCACTCACAATGTGTAACAAACTGAAAAAAGTCCTCCAATTATTCTATATTCAGTTTGCCAGATTCCTTGAACATTAGTGTGAGCATGGGAGCGCACAGCTAAATGAACATTATTTGCTTTGTATTCGAATAGTATTACAGTCTGTGCATGTTTGGTCATCGCCTTTTCACTCATGTGTTGAACATTCCTGTTTGTGGTCTTTTGCTCCAGACACGTCTATTCGTAAGCAACAACACGTGGCTGCCATTCTGTCCTGACCAGTGGGTGCTTATGTATAACAGACCAGCAGTGCTTTTTAAAGACCTGGGTGAGCTAAAGCAGCACCCAGGGGCATCGACTGAACTGTTCAAAGCACCAAGCAGTAAACCTGTCCCTCAAGTTGTCGCAGAAGAAAAGTAAGCATAAAAGTTCAAAATTTCCCGTGGTATTCGCGATGTCGATCGCACCACTTAGCGGAATTCAGAAGCGTCCTCTCAAGAATTATCAGTAAACAGACGCTCCCAATGATTCCTTGTTCGGCGCTGCTAGCTGCAGTGTCAACGCGTTAGCAAAAAACGAACACAAGCCACTTTGTATGTTTTTTTAATCAGTGCATACACCGGACCGTCCGCTACACGATAAATCTGATTCGTTCTTGCGAGACGGGAAGCTTTCGAAAAAGTACGTGGCAACTTTCGCTTTCGATTATAGCTCGCAGAGTACACATATTAGCTTCGAGAGATTTTTCGCAGTCACTTTGAATAACTAAGTGTTATCGTCGGACCATTCTAGTTAAAACTTGCCTTATTTTACGTGCGTATACCATTCTCGGGGCTTTTGTAGTGCATGAGTTCCATAACATTCATTTTACGAGAAAAGTAACTCAGGCTCGTGATGTGCGTTTGTAAACCTTGGCCTACGCTGCGCCGTTTGTTTTTTACGTCCGTTGATGGATAGCACCACACTGCAATCCCCCATTTAGAGAATCGGAAAACAACGTATCCCACATGAATGAAGGCATGACTTTGTCATCAAACCACTGCCACGCCACATGCACCCTCAGTTCTACGAACATCGACGTCGGGCTCGGGCAAAAGTTCATGAACTACTTATATATTGAGGGCGCCTTCTTTGTCGGTGCAGCTGGACAAGTGAACGGCAAATATACAGCAAGCGTCAATCATCGTGGAAACCAAGTTGATTGTATATCAGACCACGACAAAGACAACACAGTATGGAAGAAGTAGGAATTGCCCTCACCCTACGTAACAAAAGGTCGACCTTCGTTCTAACAGATTCAAAAGCAGCCTACCGAATGTTTTGTAAAGGCTACATTGGCCCGATTGCGCATCGACTTCTTACACAACTCTCGTCTTCACGTTCAGAGGCCAGATGGACACAGCTGATATGAATACCCGGCCACTGTGCAGTTAGAGGCAATGAGCTCGCCCACGCCTCAGCCCAAGAATTACTTTTCTGGACCTCCGACTCCGGAATATCGCACCCACCCTCGGCTATGTGTATGGATCCGCTCCTAACATACACAGATATTCTGGAATATCAAAGACTCCAAAGACGGAAACATCCGCCCCCGGGGCCAAAGCTCAGTAAAGAATCTCAGGTAGCGTGGCGTCGCCTGCAAACCTTGTCATCATCATCATCAGCCTGACTACGTCTACTGCAGGACAAAGGCCTCTCCCAAATTCCGCCAGTTACTCGGTCCTGTGCTTGCTGCTGCCAATTTATACCCGCAAACTTCTTAATCTCATCTGCCCACATAACCTTCTGTCTCCCCCTAACCCACTTCCCTTCTCTGGGAATCCAGTTAGTTACCCTTAATGACCAGCGGTTATCCGGTCTACGTGCTACATGCTCGGCCCATGTTTATTTCTTCTTCCAGATTTCAGCCATGATATCCTTGACCTCCTTTTTCGCTAATCCACTCTGCTCTTTTCTTGTCTCTTAACGTTACACCTACCATTTTTCTTTCCATTGCTCGCTGCGTCGTCCTCAACTTAAGCTAAACCCTCTTTGCAAGTCTCCAGGTTTCTGCTTTATAGCTAAGTACCGGCAAGATACAGCTGTTATATATTTTCCTCTTGAGGGATAGTTGCAATCTGCCTGTCATAATTTGAGAGTGCTTGCCAAATGTGCTCCACCACCACAACATTCTTATGGTGTGGGTGGCTATCATCTAGTTGCTGAAAGCAGTTAATTTGCATTTTTTTCATTTGAAGTATATCGTCTTAACACCTGGCTAACGTCTGACATCTGCTTCGACGAATCTTTTCGCTTCTGCTAAGAATGGCTTGTCACACTATAGACTTGCGCTGTACACAACATGACGAAAATTAAAAAGATGATGTTTCACGATATTAACTGTCGGGAAGGGCACTCAGAGATAACAGTATTTATTTTCTTCTTTATTATCTGGGGCTTCATTTTTGTAATGCTCACTGATAGTTTTAAAAATATATGCCACAATGACAGCTCATACATATCTTGCTTTTGCTTTTCACTCCAAACACTGACCATTCCAAGTCATACACCATTACAAAACCAAGGACTCCTTCATAGGTGCACTTACGTCAATTTTAAACTAACATTACTTCAATGTATTTCACTATTACTGAAAAGTCTCATGCAACGCTATAAAAGTGCGTAAAATGAAAATGTTGGAATAAAAATATTTCACACATGAATGAACCTGTGAAAGTTTTAACCCTTTGTTGGACACGGCAAAATAAAAGAAGTAGGCAATATTTTCTTTTAGCGCATGCTTTTCTGACGTGATTTTATTAGACAAAAAACAAACCAGGAATTAAAATCACCATTCACAAAAAAGAAAAAAGTGGGACAGGGTATGTCCCACAGACCACATCCAGCAGATTCACAAAGTGGGACCGGGTATGTCCCACCATCCACTTCAGGCAAATCATGGTCGGCAGTGAAACGGGCCGAAACATGCAACACAAAGGGGCACATTGCACATTATGCAGATGTATTTGCTGCGAACTTCTTTCATCTGTGTGGAGCACCACCGGCACCGCAGACGTTTACCGGTGAACTTCGGATGGTGGCCATTTCCGGCAAACCGAAGCTCGTCGGGCACGCCGCTCATAGCACGTCCGTTTTTTTTCCCCTTTTTGTTGCGGTGAGCTTTCATTGTAACGCTTGATCTTCTAAAGGTGTTTTGCGCAACCAGTTGGCGACCAAGTATCAAGCGGAACTGCAGATAAACCACAGGCTCTATAAAACTCATTTGAATAAAAGCATTCACTACCGCTGCATCCAACATGAAGTAAAATATGCGGCTCCACCAGCGCTTTGATCGGCGGTCTGCGGGGTAGGCGTTTCTCTTCTGGTCGAATTTATCGACACCTCCCATCCACGTGTTGTAGTCTTTCACAACAGAGGGGCACTCAACTGCCATTTTCTTGCCATTTTGGAGTGTTCGATGCACCTGCACACGGTCTTCTGGGTCATGGTAGTTTGACATAAGGTGCACATTCTTTGAGTCTCTCCATTGATAGGCGACCACCTCTGCCTTTCTTCTCCAAATGTAGGACCCTCTCTCGAGCTTGTTATTTTCTTTGACTACTTGAGGTAGATCCCTCTTGTTGACGCGAAATGTACCACAAGCAAGAATGTCTTTTTCCCGAAGCACTTGAAGTAATTTCGTAGAGCTAAAAAAATTATCAAAAAATACCTGTGAGCCAGCAGGCACGGCGCCATCGGTCAGGGTCAAAACAACATGTTCACCCAAGGTTACGTCATCTGGCTTGTGTGCGCTCTTTCCTTCGTAGAGCTGGAACTTCAGGAGATAACCAGTCTCGGAGTCCGCGAGAGACCAAACTTTGTAGCCCCTTTTGATTTTAGGCTTCATGGGCATGTACTGTTTTATGCTCGAACGCCCTTTGAACAGTATCAAGCTCTCGTCGACAGCGAGATGACTGGATGGCGTGTAGTTAGCCAGAAACCTCTCGTTCATCATGTCCATCAAAGGTCGAACTTTGTAGGACCGATCGTAGTCCTTTGTGCCGTAATCCGCCATGAGGTCATTGTTGTTCAGGTGAAGGCAGTTTGTTATGAGCTGGAAGCGTTTGTACGTCATCACCTGCGCGATTTCCTTTACATGAAAGAAGCTGTCCGAGCACCAATACATTTGCAGGTGGTGCATGCGATTGACGCTCATCAGAACAAGCAGTCCTATGTAAGCACGAAGCTCTAAACATGTCAGTGCCGTCCATCCTGCGCGGTTTGTTTGTGCTGCGTATAGGTTGGTTTGATCGACAATATGCTTCATAACATCGTCATCAAAATACAGAGAGAATGTTTCAAGTACAGTGCTTCTCTGCGAAAGCTTCTGAGATCCAAGTGCACTGCAATTTGTAGGAGTTGTGGCAACAAATTTGGATGAGTCCCACTGGTTGTCCACAGTCTTGTCATCAAGCTCTTCGGAAGGCTTCTTCGATTTCTTTTGTTTTTTTCTTTTTCCAACGTAGTGTTTGCGTCGGATTCCTTTGCGTTTGCTTGTACTCGGCCCTGGTAGCGGCGGCAAAGTGTCGTCCTCCTCGCTGCTTTCATGAGGGGCAAGCACAAACTCTTCGTCTTCAGAACTTTCGCAGTACTCATCTGTACTGTCATTGCAATTGTCCGGTAAACTGAAAAACAGTTCTAGAGCTTCCTCTGGGCTCAGGCATTTTTGTTTTCCTGCGTGGGAGAAGGAAATCAGCCGATTCAGCACCGTTATCACGCCAGTGTACGCACTCGACTCAATAAGCCTAAGCCTGCGGGCGCCAAAACGCACGTGTTACACGAGATTCATACATGCAAAGGTTTTTTTCGTAACGTAGGGTAACTTTTATAGGCAATTGTATTTCTCAAAGCAATACCGTAGTGCAAGAAGCGAATATTTCACTTACCAGACATGTATCTGTCGTTGAATTAGCTTCAAAAACAGGCGCAAACTGACGAGACACGAGCACAAGAACACAACAAAATGTAACAGGAGCGCCTCCAGCTCCACCTCATGACACGGACGGAAAACTGCATAGAGTGTTTTGCACAAGGTCTCATAGATGGCGCCATATGAAAATTCCGAATATTAATTCATGTGTAAGCATTTTAGAGCGAAAAAACGACAACTCAAAAAGTGGGACCTATGTGTCCCATCATCCATCAAAGGGTTAACAAAATTCTTCAAGAGAAATATGTATGGTGTACTACGTTCTGCTACGTTTCTCGTATTACAGTACTCACATTTTCGAATGGGGCTCACTACAATATACAAGAGGTATGTCAAGCAAATTGTATAATTTTAGAGTTCATCTCCAATTTCGGAAGAAAAATTCTCGCTTGAGTAGGAATACCAACCGTTTGATGGAAGGTATAATGAAACGTTCGTCACTTTATAAAAACCTTATTGCTGTTTCGGATTGCTCAAAGAGTTGTAGCTCTACATATGCAACTATCTGTTCAAATATTTTAATTACCGTGGATCAAAAAATGATTTTTCATTTGCTGTAGCGTTGCAAGCCAGGTCAACAACAGTTATGTTCCCAACATTTTCGCTGCTAGCTGGGTTCGAATACAAATTTGTATTACCATAGGAATATTTAGTTATAGCAAAAGCCTACTCCGTTTATGCTCTACATTTTAACGTGGTGGTTACTATTCTATGGTGATGTGCGTCATGTTCGAGTAGTCCTCTGCAATGGCAGTTGTTTCAGCTGTCGATGCGCAGCGGGGTAAACCAAGGCATATCCTAAGCGCCTGGGCTTGAATATTTTTTTGATTGTACGCAGGTTCGTTTTGCACGTGGTAGATATAACAGGTAGGCTATGCCTCAGGAATGCAATAAATAATACCTTGTACAGCTGTAACATAGACTCGACCGACATTCCCCAACTTTTCCCGGCAAGAAACCTAAATAAGTGGCATATGGTGGTCAGCCGCTTTTTTACGTAGTTTATGTGGGGTGTCCAAGACAGGTTTTTCTCGATTACGACTCCCAAGAACCTTTGACTCCGGCTGCACGACACCAACTGCCCGTTAATTTATATGCCGTAAGCGGACACTGGTTTTCTGGTGAAACCCACGACTGCACACTTTCCACTTGCGATTTCGAGTCCTTGTTTGCGTAGGTGGGGCAATGTCACTGATGCTGCCTTTTGAAGTCGAGCGCGAAGTTGAAGTCGAGTCCCACCTAATGTCCATACACAGATGTCAGCAGCATAAATGAAAAGTCATACACTGCTTGGTTGCTTGCCAACTAGTCCAATGAGTGTTAGATTGAACATCGTCAGGATTGGCACTCCGCCTTGCGGGACTCCTCGGCTGCAGTAATACTCGGGTGTCGGGCCATTCTCTGTCTGCACGAGACGTTATCTATTCTGTATGTTGCTTTGAACCCCCGCATAGAGAGAAGACCTATATTGAGGGAGGCGCTGCAGAGCCTGGCGCTGTCAGTCAATGCGGGGTGAAAACTGGTTACCCGAGTGTTGACCCTTCCGCTGTCCCTTTCAACCCGCCTTTAAAACGCTTTGCTTTGCTCGCACGCTGCACGCGTTCTGCACGTGTTTTTGAGAGTTTCGCGCCGCGCACGGTTATGATGTATACGCTTCTGTCCGTGTTTAATAGGATCACCGCAATGGAGGATTGTTTTCGTGGCAGCATTGTGGTAAAAAGGCAGCGTCTGCTTAGCCATGTAGCCGATGCGAAACAAGTTGTAGCAGACGACGCTGTTTACGACGTGGAGTTAGAGGTGAATGCAACTTTCCGTACGTTCATACTTATATACCTGTTTTATTTGGTTTGCTGTGTGTACTATGTACTTTGTTTGTTACTGGATGCATGGGTCAGGCCGCTTCTCATGCTTTAGGTTAAGCGGTTCTGGCGCTGTTACTGCTATTAGTTGGGACACCTTACTTTACTAGCACCCACCCAAGTTATCGTGGGGTATATACACAGCACTTCAAAAATAAATCGTCTATTTGGGGCTTCTTTTCTACCCACAACAAAAATTTACAACTATCTCGCGTGTCCTTCCTTGCATTATCACCGTTCTCATCGCGGATACTTCGAGTTCACGAACAGCATGCGTACCATCATTATGAGCGCCCAGCTTTCATAGAAACTTTTTTGTGTGCCTAATCTGCAGAAGAAGAGCACATAGCTATAAAGGCATTTTATCTTGGACACAAAATGCACATTGCTGTTCGGGCTGCCCCTGCACAGTCAGTACCAACTAAAGTCACTGTGTCTGGCAATTGACGTGC
Source organism: Rhipicephalus annulatus (assembly GCA_013436015.1). Taxonomy (NCBI): domain Eukaryota; kingdom Metazoa; phylum Arthropoda; class Arachnida; order Ixodida; family Ixodidae; genus Rhipicephalus; species Rhipicephalus annulatus. Next base: position 228,340 of record WOVY01000263.1, read on the forward strand.
AACAACGGCTAATGCATTTTTTCCCTTTTTTTCGTACTTGTCATGTCCACTCAAACGGGAGCTTCGCATCTCCAGTGGCAAATGTAATTGCATCGCAGGTGTCTCTAGCGATTCTAAATCACTTGAAAGCGTGTCATAGACATCGAGGGAAACAGAGTTCTCTTCATTTTTCATTGCTGGGTCGTCTTGAGCAATACCTTGCGGCACAGCCTGCTTCACGGAATTTTGTGCTGATCTGGCTGCCCTCGCAGAATGACGCTTTCACCTAAACAAATTGAGGTTGTGGCAGAGATTAGATCATGCCGTTCACAAGAACGTTCATACGTTGGAGTTTTTTTATTCACATATTTTACGGTGATCAACATTGAGCATATCTGTAGTGCGCCAGACAATAATAATTTTTTTTAACATCTTCAAGAATAAAATGTACAAGAAGTCTGAAAATGAGTACAGGTTTAAGGGTTTTCTGTGATCCTGTTAGTAACGCCTTACAATCACAATATAAAGCAAATACTGCATATGAAATCAAACTCTATGAAAACATGTACGATGGCAAAATTCCCCATTAAAAAACTAGCACTTGTGTCTATCTGTGTGCACAGAAATATTTCATACGCTTGTTGCCAACCGCGTTCTAATCTTATCTCTGAAATGTGGCGGTGTGAAAGTGCCATGTTTGATCAAAACCCTTCTATTTCAGCTTTACTTGATAATTGCACATAAGCGGAACGAATTCTCGGTGAGCTTGAAATCAGGAATCAAGAGTCCTCTGAAAATGTTTTAAAATGCATAGATAGTTCAGCACTTCACTGCCTAACATACATCTCCACCGTTTATGCGTGAGGTGCTCGTTTCTTGTAAGTCACTGGAAGCACTGTCGGCACAGACGACGGGTGCCGACTTGAGTCATTTTAGCAGTTTCCCACAAAATTCCTGCTACAAATCATTGTCCAAGCTTTTGGCAACCACACACTTCCGTCAGCTCCGCGTAGATACAAAAATATATAACAACACATCACCAATACCACATGTGTACACAACTTCAACTACTACGTCCCCAACAATATCGAATAATAGTAGCAGTATAAAATATTTCTTCGCAATTTTTAACAGTGCTCTAAAGAGGGAGGTTGAAAATTCATACTTTTAAGATGGGGATGTGCATCTCCCAGTAACTCGATAGATTAGAGGAACGGTGACGCAGGAATTAACCTCCGTTATTTTAAACGCATTGTGAGCCTGCTAATTTTTCTGAAAATATTGTTTTCTTACTTTTTTCGGCGCACTGGTTTAATACATTCCTGTCGTCTGCTTGTTTTGTACCATCGGTTTCGGTATCAGTAGAATTTCACTGGTGGTGTCGACCCCCTTCGTGTTTGCATGGCTATTGTGACAGTTGACGATGCAGCAATAGTTCCCTCCTTTCTGTTGCCATCGTGACATGAGTGACATCGTGGAACGAGGGACGTTTCACGTACAGAGCGTGCTTCGCAAATGCGTGGAAGCCAAAGGGAGCGGAAGGGTCGCTACACGCTACTATTGTGCGCTTTTTCTGGCAAGGGAAAGGCAAGCGCTGGCGTCGCCGGGCAAACCTGAGCAGGTCTCCCCTATAGCCTGCCACCGAGCCCCACTCCTTCTAGTGCGCTGAGAATGGCTTCGTGGGTGACATTGTCGTATGCCCCTTTAACGTCAAGAAACAGAGCGCAGCAGATAAAAAATCATTGAAACGATGCGTACGTACCTTAGGCAACATGCTAGGAATCCTTCTCACCCCCTGGAAACCCTCGCTACTGAGAGGCCCCACACGAAATTTAGTGCGATTGTCTGTGCACATCGTGCGTCATTTACGTCAGGTTTTACGCCTGCTGAGAAACTGGTGTATCCTTCGTGTTGCCTGACACTTCTGCAAGTGCGTGTTTCAATTCCAAGAATGCAGAAAAAATCACATTTGCCTTCATCAGCCGTAACAACAATTGAGCTTGAACCTTCTGCACGAAAGGTACAATAACTACGTGCACTTATACACCGATGGCTCAACCACAGCATCTGGTTCTGGCGGTGGGGTGGTGATTCCAGCTAGAGGAATCACTCTGCGAATCAAGCTGTCACACGCCACTACGTCTATGGCGGCAGAAGTTGCGGCTTTGCGTGGCGCCTTAGAGTACATCAAATCTTAAAGACCGAGCAAATGGGCTGTGTTTTCCGACTTGAAGCCGGCCCTACAGAGCATTCAGTCAGTTCTTCGACGATGTTGCCCTGAACAGTTAACTTACGAAGTTGTCAAGCTTCTTCACCACGTCACAAAAACAGGCCACGAGGTCAAGTTTCAGTGGCTTCCTGACCATTGTGGGATCAGTGGCAATGATTCTGCGGACAACACGGCTCGCACATCGCACCAAGAAGAGCACATCCTTCCGAATACTTTGTGAAGGACTGATGCTGCAAAGCAACTTCGTCACCTGGCACATAGTCTGTGTCTGCAGGAGTGGAACACCCCAAGCATTAGACATACAAGACGCTACCAAAAAAAACCCACGACTTGAACTTCGACCTCCATTCGAACTTCATTGACGTGAAGCTTCGCTTCTTTGTCGCCTTTGGTTGGGGGTTGCCTTCACAAAAGCATGTAGAACCCTAATCGGATTGACCGACAATGCGGAATGTGACGTCTGCTGCCCCAAAGAAGACATGGACCATCAGATATGCCATTGCCCTCGATTTGCCTCCGAAAGACAGAAGCTTCCGGGCGCATTGCGACCATTGGACGATCGGCCACTGTCTATGCAGATGCTTGTGGAACACCGTCCTCGCCTTTTGTCGGCTCAGAAAGTAGTCAAAGCTGTCTTGTGCTCTTTGAGGACTACAGGCCTACGTGACTACCTTTAACTTTTGTTTAGTGCCACCGCTGCATACACGCCAGCCGATTGACTAACAATCCTGTTTTTTTTCTCTTTCTCTTTCTCTTCTCTTTCCCCCTTTTCTCATCTCTATGTCCCCTTCCCATTCCCACAGCGTAGAATAGCAAACCGGGCATGTGCTTGGTTAACCTTCCTGCCTTCTCTCTTGTTGTTCATCCCCCCTACTATTCTATGTATATCAAATATCTTGCTGCGCAGCATTTCAGCTAGTCAGTCATCCAGTAGAAACCTGCGTTTGTGTATTGTTTTGACACCAGGAAGATTGAACGATATACTGTAATTGTGTTTTAGGGGCGAAGCTCTTTAGCGTGTGGGTCTGTCTATCCTCTGTTGGTGTAGGTAGCCACCGGTGGCAAATACCCGCTCTAGATCTAGAGCACGTATGTGCACAGAGAATGCGAGATGGGAGATGGCGGTACTTGAAGTGCTCACTAGATGAACACACGGACGGACGCATGAACGGATGGACCAACCGACTAGCTGACAGACGGACGGATGGATGGATGGAAGCGCGGAGTGGGTACATGCCACAAGGAATGCGAAATGGCGGTACTTTTATTTTTACTATATGGCAAAACGGACGGACGGACAGACATACAGAAGGGGGATGGACAGATGGACGGACGCGCAGACGTGTGGTCACACAAACGGACAGACAGACGGACGCATAAACGGCCTCAATGACGGACGCATGGACAGACGGTCGGACGAATGCAAGGACGCACGGATGGTCGCGCGGACGGACAGAAGCAAAACCGAACAGACAGACGGAAGCACGGAATGGCTGATGGACGCTTCGCGCCACTCATCATCATTCACTTCATGAATATGCTGTGGTTTTTTCCCTATTGGTGATGCTCTAAATTCTCAAGTAATGCAACCTTTTTTGCTTGTCTTCACGCCTATGCGGGAACACGACTTCCGTGTTTACTGCGGGGACGCAGTAAACTTAAATTGTTTTTTCATACTACTTGAAGCATGCAACGCGAACGCTTCGAGGGTATCAATAAAGCTGTTCTGTTCTGTTCTGTTTTAACTGTTTTGCTGTGGAGAGGTTGAGGATCCTATTGCCTCGGCTACTCCATATCACAGAGTTGTGCAGCGAAAAATAAAATAATAATACAGAACAGTACCCTAAAACTAACAATACGGAAAAAAAACACACATAATAGCACACTGAAACCAGTTCAAATAACATGTCAATACACAGTTTTCTTCACGCAGTTCACACAGTCATAAACTACTTACACGCACACCCTACTCCTCTAATGCCAGTATATACATGGCCACACTTTACATAATACCCATTTCTGGCTGTCAGTCATAGGCGCTTGTCCAGTCCGGTCTCCACTAAAAAGTCTGTCAGGAAGATTATTGCCTTTTTCTGAAGATGCATCTCAGGCCATGGTCCAAGTAGTTTCTTTATTGTGAGGGGCCGTCTGTCCAAACCTGCTAATTTGTTCCTTAATCTTTCTCTTTCTTTCGCGTATTTAATGCACTCCAAAAGAATATGGCGAACATTTTCCTCTGCATGACCACAATGGCATTCCGGTGAGTTGGATCGATGTATCTTGTGCAGGAAGCTGTTTGTGTATGCTACTTCCAATCTAAGTCGGTGGATCAATGTCTCTAGGTGTCGTGGAAGGTCTGTCGCTATGGAAAATTTTCTGTGTGGATCAACTTCATAAAGTACCGTTTCCTTTGATTTAGGGCTCTCAAACCACTTCTCCATCGAACAATGGTTAGCTCCTTGCGATATAAAATGTCGATTATCCGTCCCAGATATAGGGATTGTGCAATTTCGTCCTTCCTTCAATGCTTTCTTCGCGAGACTATCAGCATCTTCATTTCCCTTTATTCCAATGTGGCTGGGTATCCATTGGAATACGATGTCGTGACCCTGCGATGAGGCATATTCCACAGTTTCTGCGATACATTGTGGTATTTCACCATTTCTGTAAGGTGATCTCGCATTTCTGATTAGCTGAAGAGCAGGTTTGCTATCAGTGCATATCACCCATTTTCGTGGATCTGGATTCTCGCAGATAAGCTTAACTGCTTCAAAGATAGCCACCAATTCTGCTGTCGTCGATGAAGACTTGTGCGATAATTTGTACATCTTCTTTTCCTGAATTTCGGGTATAAAGACCGCACAGGCTGACGCTTCTTCTGTGCATGATCCATCTGTATATATCTTCGTTTTTTCATTATGCATTACATGAAGCTGATGAAGTACCAACTGTGCCGCTACTAGAGGTGCCATGGCTGCTTTCTTCTCTATGCCGTCTATTTCATGGATAACGTTGAGAAGTGGCAGCGTCCAAGGTGGTTTTGAAGGTTTCCATTGTTTAAATTCTGGTACTACTGCTTCAAATGATGATATAGTATCCTGTAGTCTCGTTGCCGTTCTTTGTGTTAGTGCACCAGATAAAAAATGACTTTCATGTTGTGTGAAAATTCTAAATAAATTTCGAGATGTTTCTTAAGTTCGCAGTACTGCCAAAGGTGGCTCTCGAGCCTCCGCATATACTAAATCACTGGAAGTTGACCGGGGTAAACCCAGACATACCCTCAAGCTCCTTGCCAATAACAAGTGAAGTCTCCTTTCAGTGGAGGCTGGGAGTCCGTGCAGCAGGGGCAGTGAGTAAGTTACGATGGGGCGTATCCAGGCAACATGTAGGGCTAATAACGACTCTGTAGTACCACCCCATTTGGCCCCGCAGAGATGCCGGAGGATTCGAATGGCCTGATTCACTTTTTGTTCCAGGGACTGGACATGAGGCGACCATGTTAGTCTCCGGTCTAAAATTACTCCCAAGAATTTATGAGTTTTAACCATTTTAATAGGCTGATTTTGCAGAATGATCTGGAAATTTCCAGGTCTTTTTAATGTAAACGGAAGTATGGCTGTTTTGGCCAGACTCAGTGCCATACCTCTTTTTTTAGAAAATGGTCTACATTATCCAATCCTTCTTGTAGAGTTTGTTGTATATCCAAAAACGATGGACCAGACGTCCATATACTTATATCATCAGCATATACTGAACATCTGATGTTGGGTGGAAGATTATACGGGAGCTGCGCCATGACTGCATTAAAGAGAGTATGGCTTAGTACGCTGCCCTGTGGCACTCCTTGGTTGACGACATGTTCTGACGTTGGGCCCTCCTGCGTAACTACAAAAATTTTCCGGTGCTTCAGGAAGTCAGCGATCCAACGCAGTATCTTGCCCTTGAATCCCTGTAACGCCAGGCCTTCCAGAACGTGAACGTGACTCACTGTGTCGTATGCTCGGTGGACATCAAGGAATACAGCGACAGTGATGTTTCCTTGCGTTCGTTGGTTTTCCACATCTGTGACCAAATCCAGAATACAGTCCATTGTGCATCTACCTCTTCTGAAGCCGGCTATGCTTTCTGGTAGTAGTTTTTTCATGTCTTGCCACCATAAAATTCGTTCATTGATCATTTTTTCCATCACTTTTGAAAAACAACTTGTCGAACTAACCGGCCTAAACGAGTCCAACTGCATAGGGCTCTTCCCTGGCTTTAGCAACGGTACTACTTTTGATATCTTCCAACTTTCCGGAACTTTTTCTTCTTGCAAAATTTTATTATAGATGTCCAACAGGTGTAATTTTCCTTTTTTGCACAAATTAGCAAGAGCAGCGTATGTAACTCCATCTGTTCCTGGTGAACTTGTTCGTTTTACTGAAGACAACACATATTGGAGCTCCTCTGGTGTGAAGCTGTCATCCAGATCTGATGAACTGATCGCAGAGGACTTTGTTACAACCGCCGAAGCTGATTCTGCTGAGGATCAATAAAGCTTTTAATAAAGTACATACTCATCTAAGACCCGACCCCGTTTTCAGCTGCATTTGTAAAGACGCAGGACTTAATTGCATTGCAGGCTATTAAACTTAACACGTACCTTCGAACGTTTTATGATAGCCCAGAAAATGATGTCATTAGGTGACATACAAATAAATGTAGGGAGTACATCTACCTCGAACTGTAGTCACTTTTAAAATATTGATTGCGAACATAAAAATGTCATGTCGTTCTCGAAACAGACATGAGCCTTCCCACGAGGAATTCTTAGTCCTTCCAAGAAGCAAGAGGCCACTAAAAATTTAAATACCAATAAATACATCAGCTGAACCAAATATTTCAATCTATGGTGTGAAAGTATGACGTGCTGTATTCACATAATGCCAATGCCCCGTCGCGGTGGTCTGGTGGCTAAGGCACACGGCTGCTGACCCGCAGGTCGCGGGATTGAACCCCGGCTGAGGCGGCTGCATTTCCGACGGAGGCGGAAATGTTGTAGGCCCATGTGCTCAGATTTGGGTGCATGTTAAAGAACCCCAGGTGGTCGAAATTACCGGAGTCCTTCACTAATGCGTCTTTCATAATGATATGGTAGTAATGATATCTCATAATGAATAGGTAGATATGGTGATATGGTAGATATGGGTAAACCCCACATATCAATTAATCGATCACTTAATGCCAAACACCAAAGCACAGCGTGAAAGATTACCATTTTTACTGACCAACAGGCTGCATTGAAGGAATGCTTTTCATCTTATGTCCAAGATCACTACCTGAATTTCTGTCCTGAGCTAGCGGGAGCATTATTGCTACGTTTTTCTTTTTCTACAGAAAGAAGGATAAGAAGACGGACAATACATTGCAGTCGAGTGCGGTTGTTAAAGAAGAGGGGCTATCAGCCAACAAAGTAATGTCTTCGTTTCTTTAAGACTACTTAATTAAAAGCGAGGAAGATTCTTTAATAAGTCATTAGGTAATGTCTTCGTTCCTTTAAGACTACTTGGTTAAAAGCGAGAAAAATTCTTTAATATATATTGATAGATGCACTGCATGTGCTTTGAAACTAGCCATAATTAACTGGTTGACGAAAGTAAAGAGTTGGAAGGTACGTCCAGAAGTCACTCATGCTTGGCGCCAGCCAACCGCGCTTCTTACTCTCACCCGCAGAATAACACAGCCACACAAAAAAGGTTTCGTAATTGCAAGAATAAAATTCTCAATAATTTGCTGCTTTTAGGCTTCATAAATAAAGAAAGCATGGTAACAAGAGATCTACAAGTCGTAAGCAAGAGCAGCTGCATAATCATTGGACGTGTCACTTTTACCTATTAAACGAAAATATCTGTCGAAATTACATCTGGAAGAGTAAAATCACTGAAACATGTTCTCCTAAACATACTTTATTACGTCTATCACCTGATACGTGTAGAAGCTGCAGGCATTTATTGTTTGAGAGTCAATTTTTTGAGGTACGGCGGTTTTTTTCTCTATAATATAGTTTACGTTATGCAAATTTCCTACAATCTTCACATTTAGTTTAGGTTATGCAGTTTTCAGCATTCTTTACAAATTTTCTAAATTTGTTTGCATGTCATGTACTTCATCACAGTGTGCTTTTTTCTTCTTTTTCAACTATGCAGGGTCTTCTCACTATTGCAATGGCGTACATAAAGTATTCGGGCCTCTGCACGGTCCTGGCCTTCTCCTGCTTCGCACTTAGCGCCGCAATGACAGCCGGGCAACTTCTTTGCGTCGAAGCTTGGGCAGCACTCAAAATACGTAAAAGTGACTCGAGCTATTCCAGCCAAGACATTATAATGTGGCTTGCGTTGACCTGCACTGGAGATGGTAAGTGCAGGCAAGATTCATATCTCGCAACCAGTGTGTTCTGTGATTGAGCGGACGCCACGTTCCGCGCAATACGCTGAACAAAGTAGGCGACAGACCGCTCTCCGAAGAGAAGATCCTCACATCCTGGCTTTACGCTTTGCAAGCCAACAAAGCGACGTGGGCATTGATACTGTTCTGTTCTGTCCCAACTGATTTTCTGTGGAGAAGCTGAAGTCCATATGGCCTCGGCTACTCCTTATCAGTAGGTCGCAGTAAAACATATTGATATTGCTTTAATAATGGCTGTGTGTAATTTGATTGCTTGTAAGCGTTTGATGGCGCACATGTGCCCGGGCAACTTTCTCGCTATTCGCTACTTCATTCCTTCCTATAGGTGTAGGGTAGCAAACCAAATGTGCTTCTAGTTGACCTCCTTGCCTGTCCTTATTACTCCTACACAATATCTAAAGGTCTACTAATGTCAATTCAGCATGAATGTCCGCCGTACGCCGCTGACGAGGCGCGTGGTACGATCAACTTACCCATGCGTTTTGCCAATTCAGATGTAATGACTCAGGCCGAAGTTTACGGCATTACATGTTACATTTCGTATACACGGTTCGATTTCGCGAAACGTACTATTAGAATTACGTATACTTTCTAATAAATTCTTAGAAGTATGTGGTTTTTCATCAATTTATTTTAAGCACACATTTTATGATCAACATTCTAATTATTGCGCTTCAAGTTGTTGCATTTTTACCTGCGATTCAATGCGTCATAACGTCTCCTTATGCTACGCAGTGCTCTTCCAACTGGTCGCCGGAATTTCGCTCGCTCGTGGCACGCGACAGCTCTCCCTCAGCCTTCACGACAAGATGATACGGCACGTAGCCAACAGCCCGCTGTCGTTTTTCGACGCCACCCCGCGAGGTAGAATAATGAATCGTTTTTCGGTGGACCTGGAAATGAACGACAGCCGGGCATTCGTCGCAATGAAACAGCTTTGCCAGACGCTACTTGCAGTGGTAGCGCGACTTGCCGTCATTGGAACGCAGGCGCTCACAGTTTGCATTCTGGCCTGCGGTGTTGAGATTGTACTCATCTTCATTATGGTAAGTTCTCTTTACTTCGTTCGCACGTTATCGCGACATAAACATGCTGAGTATCGAGCCCTTCGTAATTTGTCTTCCCATATTTCTGTAGTCAATCTCTTGTGCTTCAGTAGTTGATGAAATTGTGCTCCGGCTGAGTCAGGAGGAAATTCTTGATTAAGTTGCTACGCGATTCGACAGCGAACAAGCTCTACGAACGGAGTAAATATAATATGGCGGAAATATTTTAGATGCGGAAGCATCTTATACTCGCGCCTTGTAGTGCGCCGTCCGCGCCGTTCGCACCGCTTCTCGAACATTCGACAGCTGACGCGCGCGCATGCGCCGTCGCGCCGTCGCCCACCATCTGTGCCGCGCGCGCTTCTCCTTCGAGAACATTCGACAGCTGACAGCGCATGCGCCGTCGCGCCGTCGCCATCTGTGCCGCGCGCGCGCTTCTCCTTCGAGAACATTTGACAGCTGACAGCGCATGCGTCGTCGCGCTGTATATATACTCAAGGTCGGCGCTCGCTCGCTCAGTTGCCGCTCGTCCGTTGGTTTGTACGGCGCGTCGACGTCCGAAGTCGCCGTGAAATGAATGCCAACGAATCCACAAACAGAATGATCGACGTCCCTTCGACCAGCGCCGGCCAAACTGTTGGCGGAACCGCTTCCGCATCCTCCTCAGTGTTCCCCCGAGGGAAGCTGCGGGCAATTTTTTTTAAACAAAGGCAGAAAACAGTAAAAAGGAAGTATGAAAGGAAGTAATGTATGAAAATTATATCAGAATTTTTGAGGCATCAGAACAAAAGCAAAATGCCACAGTACCCTTTCAAATAACGCTGCTTTTTCTGCAGGCCATATGTATGAGCCTTCGAAAAAAACAGCCACAAACGACTATGTTTTATTCTATTTTGATTCTTTGAAGGATCCCGTGGCGTTATTAGATAAATTGTGGGCTTGTAGTTATCGTGACGCAATATAACGATTCAACTGAATGGGCGCGTTAGGCAAGTATATTTGATGACTGGTGTCGGAGGCAGTACACCGACAAGAGCATTACAATGAGTAGCTGCTCCGACAAAAAGGGGAGCGGAAAATATACTTCATCATCCCAAGTTCAGCGAGTGTCTTGTACAAAGCCTGTGCAATCAGATATGTTCGATGAACTTATACGGCAAGCAATGACATTATATGCAGAGATTTAAATATTGTCCAAGGAAATCGGTCACAGTGTACACATGAAAAAGCCAAGGCAATGAGTTACACTTGGCTTCGAGGGATAAACTTGTGATGTGTGAATACTAAGCATGAATACGTGTAGTGGTCTTTTAATAGCCTCGGCATTGCTTTTGTAAGCGTTGTTTCCCGCAGGTTTTAGATAGGGGATAAGAATTTTTTTATAGTTGACAGTAGGCAAGCACATTTAATATCACGCAGCGTTACGAGCTTCTCGCATCTATCAACTCAATGTTTTGGATGCTGATAGCGTGATGTTAACATCTAATGTATGTGTTCTAAGGCATATTATTTGGTATAATGATATTACCACCCATTAGAGTTGTTGTATGTTATGGCGGCTTGGTAAATAAATTGTAAAGAAAATAAAGTATATACTGATGAGCTTTGTATTTGCTACTGTTAGTGCCTAGGTTAGCACTTGCTGCTGTTTGCCAACATTATACTATTCAAAAACGCACTTTAGGATGTTCTGGAAGTCTTGTGTGGCCAGATATATGACTAATTGTTAGGCAAGCTGCGCAGCCATCAGCAACAATGTGTACATTTGAAGCTACCTTGCAACTACTGGTTTGTTTCAATGCCTACCCTTATAATATTAGCGTAAAAAAGTGGTAGCCATTGTAAAAGGAGTCATTTTCAGCAATTTCATTACAATAAAAAGGTATTTCCATTTGCACGATTGCAGCGCTACGTCATCAGGGCGACAACAATCAGCAGGCAGTACGAGAGCACAAGATTATCAATGGTGCTGCAGCAGCTAACGGAGACACTCGACTCTGTTGGAATGATTCGATGCTATCGAGTCATGGAAAAGTTTTGTGCCCGGTACAGGCGACTCATGAATGACTACTTCGAAGCCTTCAACACCTTCACTCTTTCCTACTCCTTGACCCGACTCATTTTGACCGTCTTCGGTGTGCTTGTCATTCTTCTCACTATAGTCATTGTGGTGGTGCCAAACCGAGGCAACAAGGAAGCTGCAGCTTCGGTTGGTCTGTCTTTTCTTTCGGCATTGATGGTACGTTCTGCAAATACTACTTGTGATAGAGACAGCAGCCTTGTCTGTCAGTATTAAGGATAATTTCGTAGACAGCTCTATGCTGAGCTAAGTGGTGTTTTAGTATTTGGATAGCAGATACTTAGCGCTCAAATGTGTACTCTAAAATTATGCGAAAGTTGGCTGTAGCTTCGTCGGGCTTAATTGCTCGCCGAGCTACTTGAACAATGCTTACTATTTTCAAAATCAGCCGATTGTGTTGACGTTTGTGCGGAATTTGGCAGCCGCTACAAAACTGCGATAGTCACTACTACACCTTAATAATGTAAAAATGCAAGCCATGGACCCCGTGGATACATGAAACAACAACGGTTGAAAATGCTTTCCTATACAAATGTCGTAGACGTTTGAACGTCACGCAGACTGTCATACAAATGTCTTTCGAAACAACAGATATAAGATGAACAGTTTCATAGTTCCCTATTCCATGCACGCTGCCGTTTAAATTGCGTAAAATTATAATACGCCCACAACGATTAAGTGAACATGAGGTTGTTGCTATTCATGGTTTATATTTGTCCTTGTCATACAGCGTCTACATTCGTTTAGAGTATTCGCATTATACTGACCCTCAAACTCATACAGTCCCGTTGTCACCAGGGGTTTGGATTTACTCCACAGCTCCCAAAGACAAGCAGCTGAATTGTTTCTGAATGCGCAACACGCAACACTGATTACACTGCCAAAACAATATTACGCTGCATCATTCGCACAAGCTGCGTACAAAGGGTAAAACAACATTGTAATGGGCGACAAAGTATTGCACTCTGCGTGTTGTTGCGTCCTTGTAATTCAATGTCCATAATTCCTAAACAAATGTCAAGCGTAGGTTCAGTTAGATGGCGTGAGCACTTCTAACAATTTTTCGGCGGTACGTAATCCAACAACGAGCGTAAGCCCACTTTGCCCAGCTCTAGGGAATATGTACAACCTTTCTCACGCTATTAAACCATCTTCAAAGTCCCAAATTATTGTCAACGAAACACAACACACGGGTTTCATTAGCTCAAAACACGTCGTATCAAAAATATAGATGAGCGTTTTGCATGTATTCTCTGCGGCATTGCCAATAAAGAGATATACAGCGCCATGCCGGACAATCTTGCATCATGCATATTCGGATTTAAGAGGTGCGCGTGTTGCTTACTCCGCAAGCTATTGACAGTACGGGGTAGGCCGTCTGGAGAAAAGTACAAGCCGCTGTCCGCATGGTGAAGCCCACAGTCGACCTCTTCTTTAAGTCGTCAATATCCTTGACGATGTGGCGCACATCCACGCTGGGAGATTGGCCAAGGACAATATAGTTATCATGAATTACTTTCTTAATAACAAATTAAGAATAATCTATTTACGAGGAAAAAAGATGCAACAGGACGAATTCGATAGTATAATAGTAAATAATCTGTACTGTAACAAAATGAAGCGGCGCATTTGATTTAAACTCAATTTGGAAAAGTAATATTGACCGAAGAATGATTTCAACACTTCAAACTCTTTGAACTTTTCACGATCTCCCGCAATGCGTCAACAATCTTCCCGTCACTTTGGCCGCAAAAGAAAGCACATTTTACGCATTTAAATTGATTCCAAGAAGGTGGCAAACGTCACCTAAAGTGTTTTTGCGTAAGGCAGAGAATCTATTACAAGAAATGAGGTAGAGTTCTTTTTTCGAACACGGATATCGCCATGGTGATGATACTGCCGCTTTTTGTCGTCAACAAAACTTTCTACAGGCTGAAGACACTTTTTTCAGACAACACAACACAACCTAAGGACGTCCTAAGTATGCCTCTGTGACGCCCTCAGAATGTCCTCTTATGGTACTAGAGTGGCACTAATCCTGTCCCCTTGTCCATACACATAACAACCTCAGCACATCCTCAAAACAACACTTCAGGACTTTTTCAGTATCTTTTCAGAACAACAATTGCGTGGCCGGTTCGGTACTGTGGGCAGTGATACTACTTAGGATCTACTTCTTTTCATAATATTTCAATACATCAAAAAAAACAGCTGCGAGGTCTCGTGTACATATACTGTATCAATCAACAGAGAGGTGACAAAACAAACAAAGCTTGTTGACTGAAATTTATTCAACAGTAATTAATCACAACTGACCGCTTTGTCAGGCATACGAGTCCACATATATTCTGTGAAAAGAAAAGCAGTATCAATGCATTCAACACAGCTCAATCAATCACGTTTGTAACCTTCCTCAAAAGTTTGACACAGTGTCCCCATCACAACGTGTATCAGTCCAATGCACTCACTAGTGTTAGAGGCTCCGCTATGACAGCCTACCAGTACACTCTACATGGGCTTTGATTTGACTTGCCCGAGGTCGGGCCATGTGTCAGAAGCAGAATTCGATTCTTTCACATTGGGACCAGGCTGCTTCGGAGCCCTGCACGCACGCCTACGGATGCCTGTTGCGTCGAAACATACAATGAGGGAATCAACTAGTAACGTTATATTATGATTGGTTGTCTTCTACCAAATGAAGGCTATACTGGAGACAGTTCTTAAAAAAGCTATGTGCTTTCGGGCATAGTTGCGCATACTTTCGCTGCAGAAAACAATTAGGTGGTTGTTTAAACTCTCTCTCTGATAGTTGAGGAACATTTTTACGAGTTAAAAATATTTTCAGAAGTGAGAAATTGCCATCTGCTTCTTTTGACTTCTTTTGTTATGAGCATTTCCTTGTTTGCTCGGTGGCATTTCGTAACTCTGTTAGTGCCTGTGGCATACATCGCTGTAGAATATTATGTATAGCGCATGTGTAATCACGGTGTTCATTTTCTAACTTGCAATTTTTGTTTGTTAAAGGTACCATTTGCAATGACTGGTGTATCCTTGGTCATATTTTGGGGCGTCTTATCATTTGTGGCACTAGAACGAGCACTGGAATGCACGGAACTACCAGTCGAAGAGGTATGACGAGTCAAGCACGATGAATATCATAAATGCCAAATTAATAGCTGTCTTAGCATTACTGCGTTTATAAACTTTGCCGAGGGACTTCTGATTACAGCTCTTTCATAGTAGAGTACGCAATACACGTGGACTATTTGTTATATACACGCTTCTTCAATTGAATAGGTTACCGCGAACGCATAGCAGTTTACAATTGCTAGCAAGGAAGTTCTGTAACCTTTTAAGGACGAAGATTCCTAAGGTGTGGGTCGGTCTTCACCAGTTTGTGTGCATGTAAGTAGTAACCACCTCACAACATATCCGCGGAATGGATGATGATGAGTGGGGTGAAGCTATGGGGGGTTTTATCGGCAAACCGTGATTCATCCACTGGCTGCGTCCGTCCGTTGTCTGTAGGTTTGACGTGCAAACGCACGGACGGACGCACGGATGGAAGCAAGAACAAACAGACAGGCGGAAGCGCGGACTGACTGACCGACGCCTTGAAGCACTCATCATCATTCTCTCCGTGAATACGCTGTAATGTTTTGTGCTTTAGCAGAATGGACTGCAAAAAATTTATTTAAAAAGCAAAATACAACTTTTTTCACGATCGCGAAGACGTTATTCATCGGTCTCTAATGTCGACTGCAGCTCTTTGTTATCTGTCAAAACTCCTGAGTTTTTTTCTCATGGAAAACATTTTATCAGGAAATGTATTTATTTCGGGATAAATTTTTGTTATCGGCTGTAACAGGACGCAGTTCGGCTATTACCCAAACACATGCGATCCACGTGGTCAGGTTTATAGCGCATGAAGTGCTGTACGCGTGCATAATAAACTACGGATCTAAAGTGGACGTAAGGTTTTCTTAAGCTGATCGGTCATAGATGATTGAGCAGAATAAACAAATACACAATAGCGTTTGTGCTAAGCATTTGTGCACATGCCACAACTGGTGCAATCTACACTGACCATGCAAGAATGAACTTGAAACTTGGAGTAAATGTATGCGCGAAATCGTAAATCTATTTCTACAAGCAATTGCTGTGAACGCTGTCTCTGATCACTGCGAGGTGAGGGCCAGAAGCTGTGCGCCTCAGAAATATAAACTTGTTGAAAGTAACAACTTGTACGTTTTATCTTGATGTGTTCGAGAATGGCTTATGTGGGGTTTTCGACGGTAAAGAAAGTATGTCACAGCTTCTCTTGGTGCTCACAAGTGTTTACGAGCCCCTTCGTTTTCATGTCGATGAATACCAAGGTGCAGCACAGGTTTTGCTGCCACGCCCTCCCTCACTTTATTTCCCTCTGTTTCTGCATACCTTTGGACTTCCCTGTGTCTATCCTCATTGTGGATACGCATAGTATTTCAATGGTTAAGATACTTGCGTTTCCTCTATTTTATTTCTTCTTCAAGCTAGGTAATGGCAGCGCTCATGAACAAGTTTAGCACCTCATGCGCTGGTCCCTGCGTTGCTCTCTTTCCAAGAAGTAATCAATACATTAAGCGTTAATTGAAGTGCGGAAAATAACTGTTCTGCTGCAGTTTATTTCATATAGCATGCAGCACATGAATTCGTCCAGCACAGCAATTGCTTTTGTAGCTATGTCAATGTAAAACATTTGGCAACTTGGTCTTAATGTTGCAGCCAGCCACCGCCAAAATGTAAAAGAAAAGAGAAGGAGGGACGCTTATGGAGCAACGTGGCGCAGACAAGGGGAACATGTAGAATGTGAAATTAAAACACGTTTCGTGGAATAACATACGCATGCGCAAACACGTACCGTGAAGCACGTGCTCGAAACACCTTTATGAGAAACAGAAATAACAGCAAGAAAGGCTACGCATACCTTAGGTAATTGCCTCTGAATGAAGTAACGTTAGTTTTTCTCATTCAAAAGCGAATTGTAAGAATATGTAATTGCTTCGTAACAGGTTTTGAAGACTTGGTTAGGTGTTCTGTTTTGTTTTTACCTATACAAATTTTTAAAAAGAACTGAAGCGAGTGTAAAGTATAATGGCTAACGCTGGAAGCAGAAAGCCTTATGAGAAGATTCGCCATGCACTATAGCTGCATATGCGTTCTCTTCACTCTAAATCGCAAGAGTTTTGTTTTTGTGGAAAACAGAACGGCAGTCGTCTGCCCCTTCCAAACAGGCTTTAGCCCTCGAAAGTTGCAGCTTCTATCTATCCCTTCGAAACAGGAGACAATTTTTCTATAAAAGATGTGCATTTTAAGCATAACCCTGGCGAATTTACATAATTTATTTTTAAGCCTACTCACTGTCTTGCACCCTGTCCTGCCCAGGCAATGAAATCTTTAACTTGTTTGGTTACGCATTCCAATGAAATGTTTGACATTGAACACACATTTCTATTTTTCTCACCCAGGACACATCATGTGGCCTAAGCACTTCTTGTGAACTTAAGATCCTGAATCCTCGCCTTTTTCTGGAACCATACGACGGCCTCTGGCCCAGCCGGGGTGTCGTGAAATTTCAGCATTTGAGTGCATCCTATCGACCTGGCATTCAAGAAGACGCTCTCAAAGACATCTGCTTCGAGGCGTACGCAGGAGAAAAGGTCAGGATTTTGGACTCTATAGTTTAAGCAGATAGTAAGAAAGAATGTAAGAAAAATTGCGAAGTCTACTACACTACGACCAGTTTGCTATGCTAAGTGTGGAGAAATAAGAATAACAGACAACAAGAGAAAAAAAAAGAAAAAGAGACGAACATTCCACATTGTTTTACAGGCAGTCGCTCATTGACCTTGTCATCAAGAATTGTAGAAGGGCTCGGGTAGCTTTCTGGGTTGATGTAATTGAGTACCACGCGCCTAAGATCTTCTCCTGAGAAGGAATTTAATCATCCGGTAGTAGGATACGAAGTACTCTAAATCATTAACCTTTTTTTTAAATACACTGGAGAGCCCAGTGATTTTTTTTAAGTTGTGGCAGTTGCTTAGACGCGGTCAAAAGTTTTAACAATAGGATAAGTCAGTCGTACCAATGCAGTAACTGAATGAGTTAGTAAAAGCTACGCCGACCCACAGCCGACAGAGCATCGTAGCAATACAGTGAACTGCTTTTTCAACGATGTACATGCATGTACTTTTCTAAGCACCGTGCAAAACTGTACACGTTGATTCTTATTAAAAATGATTATGACGGCACGAACTTTCTCCGTAGCAATACTGGGAAATATTTAGATCAGAGGTTTACTTACTCATATTCAACAAGGAATAATATCATGATAGAATGGTTGGTACTTTGAGTTTTACCGTTCAAGGCAGGCTGTTTCACAGACGAGTTTTAAGGCCCCCATATTGGTGTGATATCCTTGCCATTTTTTATTATGAACAACAAAAAGAGCACTGCCACAGTGGACGTATACGAATGACAATAGTTCAGTTGGTGGACTCGGCGTTTTTAATCTTACCAGATCATGTCTCGAGGAACAAAGGCAAAGAATTGATTGATATGTGGGGTTTAACGTCCCAAAACCACCATTTGATTATGAGAGACGCCGTAGTGGAGGGCTCCGGAAATTTCGACAACCTGGGGTTCTTTAACGTGCACCCAAATCTAAGCACACGGGCCTACAACATTTCCGCCTCCATCGGAAATGCAGCCGCCGCAGCTGGGATTCGAACCCACGACATGCGGGTCAGCAGCCGAGTACCTTAGCCACTAGACCGCCACGGCGGGGCCAAAGGCAAGGAAAACATTCGTTCCGCAGCCTAAGATGGCGGCGCCCGTGTGTCTTACGTAAAATAGTCTACAGCCTCATAGCTTAAGCAAACGTTAGGCAGAAGTAACGAATATCCTTTCAAAAAGAAAGATCAGTGACGTAAAGCATGTATGTTTTTTTTTGTTCGGGTTGGTTTGTTTGGTTCGTTTTTTGAAACTTCCGCATAAGGGTGACGTTTTTCAACAACAAAAAGAAGAAACGCATCCTTCACAACATGAGGCGATTCTGAATTGTACGTATTAAATAGTATCAATCTGCGATAAAGAACAAACTTACGTGACCTGAACATCAAAGTAACAATGACTACGTGCTGTCACTGTAACCAACAAACGGCATCAAGAGGGTCTTAGCAATGTATTGACGTCCTTTGTGTGGCTTGGGCACCGCATGGTAAAGAAGTATCAATTACCAAAATACTGTACAAATTATCTTTAGTAATGAAAATAGCCACTAGATTTCAGTTATGTTTACAATAAGCACTACGTCAATTCTGTCAATACCTCGAAATATCTTGGAATTACCTTTATTGAAAACCTCAAGCCTAACCATCACACTGAAACGATTTGCGCTAGGACCTTTAGGTAATTTAGATACTTAAAACAAACTCACAAGTCCTCAACCAAAGACTGTAAAAAACCGCTTACATTTTCCTCGTTATGCCTTAAATAAAGTACGCCCAAGTGGTATGGTCCCTCTACACTGCACTTAACATAAATAAGCTTAAGTTGATACAAAGGAAAGCAATATGGTTCAATTTTCGCCGATGTAATCGCAAAGCTTGTCTTTATTCACACGCATGCACTTTGTTGTAAGAGCCACTGGTTCGTCCATGCCGTGTCACTTTGCTGCATAAGTGTTACACTGCTATAGGTTTATTCAGGCTCCGATTTCTTTCAGTCATTTCACTAGATGTGCCACGCGCCAATTGCACCCACTTAGTATTGTTCCTTTTCAGCCATTTGTGAATTGTTTTAGCCGTTCTTTTTTTTTCAAGCATTCTTAAGGATATGGAACAGCCTACATGGTTCCTTGCGTGAAAAAAACTTCCTGAAAAGTTCGTGGCCGAATGGCCAAACAACTTTGTGTGATACTCTTAATCGTATGATCGCTGCTTATTTTACTAACTCAGCCCCGCCGCGGTGGTCTAGTGGCTAAGATACTCGGCTGCTGA
Organism: Rhipicephalus annulatus; assembly: GCA_013436015.1. Classification (NCBI taxonomy): domain Eukaryota; kingdom Metazoa; phylum Arthropoda; class Arachnida; order Ixodida; family Ixodidae; genus Rhipicephalus; species Rhipicephalus annulatus. The sequence continues at coordinate 248,158 of WOVY01000263.1, forward strand.
CCCGCAGGTCGCGGGTTCGATTCCCGGCTGCGGCGGCTGCATTTCCGATGGAGGCGGAAATGTTGTAGGCCCGTGTACTCAGATTTGGGTGCACGTTAAAGAACCCCAGGTGGTCAAAATTTCCGGAGTCCTCCACTACGGCGTCTCTCATAATCAAATGGTGGTTTTGGGACGTTAAACCCCACAAATCAATCATATTTTACTAACTCATGTGCGCACTTCTGCTACATCTCGTTTATCTAGGCAAGCAGTATTTTTTAATGAATATCAATCAAACAATAACTAAATAAACGAATATTGAGCTGTTAGAAAACGAAATAGAAATGTTTAGAAATTTACAGTGTCTTTTTGTAATCAACCAAAATACAGGAAAGTGCAAGCTGCCGCAATCCGCCATCACCAGAGACGTGTCTGAAGTTTTTATTGTGAGCCACGCCGACAAAATTTAGAATAATGCAGAAGGTGAAGGCATGTTCCGTTCATTACAGTTCCTATTACCATTTTTCAGAAAGAAGACATTCCTATTTCGAACCACTTGGGTTGTTGTGCACTGCCTACACGAGCGAAAACTACGATATGATTAGGGAGCACGGGATAGCGGCGCAGGTTTGATAAAATTTTGGCAACCTCAGTTTCCTTGATTGATTGATATGTGGAGTTTAACGTCGCAAAACCACCATGTGAAGATGATAGACGCCGTAGTGGATGGCTCCAGAAAATTCGACCACTTGGGGTTCTTTAACGTGCACCCAAATCTGAGCAACGGGCCTACAGCATTTCCGCCTCCATCAGAAATGCAGCCGCTGCAGCCGGGATTCAAGCCCGTGACCTGCGGGTCAGCAACCGAGTACCTGAGCCACTAGACCACTGCGGTGGGGCAACCTTGGTTTCCTTAACCTGTAGTGACATCCTGCTGTAGACGGGCCTTTAGTCTCCACTGGAATGCGAAAGCTTCGGCCAAGATCGAACCTGTGACTTTTGGGTCAGCATCCCAGTGCCATAGCACTGTAGCAGCGAGGCGCACAGAAAAGCCTACCTTGCACCCATATTGAGGAGTGCAGAAAACACTCATTCACGCGAATCCATGGGCATAAATTTTACAAAGCCATGCATTTCTACTTATTTCTGTGGGAGAGACCACTTGTTTTTTCGGCTTTTTAGAGTGAAGTGAGAAAGCAATCGATATTGATTCAAGCAATCAATAGCTCAGTACTTACAAAAATCCGCGCACTCTGGCACAGTAGGTCCTTTTTTTGCACACTGTAGAATGCGTTCGCCTTCCGCGTTCCACGAGTTGTCCCCTCGATTACCGCAATCGCCCGAAGACCACAGAAGTCAGTACTTATCCGATGTTCTTCACACTCTTCGTAAGTTCAGTAATACTGTCTCCCTCAAGTCATGTCCCAAACCTGAGGAATCATGCATTGAGCAAGAGCGCGATTTTGGTCCTCAGAGTGCAGATGACAGGCGAAGGAACAAATGCTGCAGCGTTTCTTGTGGGCGTATGCAAACAGGCATGACATTACAAGCACGCCCTTCAACAATGGCCCAAGCATGTTTTTTTTCTTTTTATTTATCTCAAGAAGCGTTTTACGAATTCATTATTTAAAGAAAATGAAATTGCTTTTTCTTTCCACGTCTCAAATTAAAACTACCTAGAAGTACTATTCTGTTTCATCAAAAACAAAAGCTATAAATTTGACAACAGAAATTTCGACTACTTGTGGTTTTTTAATGTGCGCTAAAATCAGAGCACAAGGGCCTGCAGCGTTTTCGCCTCCATAGAAAATGAAGCCGCCGCAACCGGGATTCAATCCCGCGACCTGCGGGTGAGCAGCCAGGTACCTTAGTCACTAGATAACGAGGGCGAGGCGAGGGCAAAGGATATTGTTTGATTTTAATTTTGTTGTGATGGCGCCTATATTTTGCTGTGTGAAGTCTCGTGCCAGTGAACGGTGGACAATAGGTGCAAGTTCCACCGATTCCCGTCTGATCCGGCACTCAGACATGCTTGTGTCGACTTCGTGCGCTGTAGGGGATGAGGCAGAGACTGTTCGCTAACCAAGTGGAGTTAAGTCTGTACGCTTCATTTCACTATGGACGCGTACACTCACTACATGCAGTTGCTGACTGACCTCTGATTTTAAACAAAAAATCCTCGCCTCAAATGTGATGCCCTCCCAATGTTGTGCCCCCCGGCCGAGACAGTCACCATACGTGCTGCGCGCAGGAGACGAAGCAGCCGATCCAACAAGCGATGCGCGGACATAGATACGTCGCGAAACTTGCGCATGCACATGCCACCTGCTGGTGCTGCTCATACCAAGTCATGACGTCAGAGTACCGTAAAAACTAGCTTTTAAAAGCACGTTGTAAATAATTTTTCAGGGCTCACTCATGCTCACCGGTACATTTTCTACACTCTCGGGTGCTTGGCCATAAATTAGACGCTGGAAAACGATAAGTGAAAAATTTCGTGTCAGTACCCCTCAAAGTAAAATTAGACGTAAGATCTGGGTGCGTAAACATAGGCTCTACAATCTAATTCATCAATTCAGACTAAACGAGCAAGCCCGCTACACTGGCGGCCGAAAACAGCTTACTAGTACCACCAAGACATTTGCTGCCTCGATGTCCGTTTTACCGGGATGATATGTGCAGTATACCCGCGGTTATTTATGAGGCTTGCCTTTAACAACATGCTGAAAAATGAAATCACGCAATGATGATTCAGTAGTGTTGCCTCTAAGCAGAAAAATATGTCAGTGCCATTTAACTAAATTAAGGCGATTGTACTGTTGCTTGCTTGGCATTGCAAACACATGAAAGCCCCCTTCAATATGAGCTTTTGACTCGTACTGAAGCAATAATGTTTTGGAATGTATTCACAATTCAACCATATTTCTTGCAAGTATAAGTGTGGCAGTTCTAATAGTTAGCTATAAAGCATGGCATCAAACTACTGACCTGCATTCGCATCACGCAGCTGGTATTGGGAACAAATGCACATGTCTCTCAATTCCAGGTAGCTGTCGTGGGAAGAACAGGGGCTGCAAAGTCGACGCTTGTGCTAGCACTCTTGCGAATAATTCAGCGGACGTCCGGATCTATTACTATTGCAAGGGGGTTTATTAGCGACGCCAGATAATAGGCAGACAGCCGGTACAGAAACAAATGCTCGGGCAGTCCAGTGTCTACAGCTCGTGCTCGCGCTTCCACTCAGCGGTGGTCCCACTATCGTTGCCTTGCGAATTCCCCACTACAATGCCCCGGCGACGAAGACGAGCCATCCTGGCGACTCAAGGTGACGAGAGAACAGGAGGGTCGTAACAGGGCTTGAGGCGACTGACGTGGACCGTCTCACGACCAAAGCGGCGCTTGTCCGTGGACGGCTTGAGTGGTTCAATCACATAGGTGATAGAAGAAGGGTGTTGTATGACGTGGTAAGGGCCCGTATACTTCGGTGCAAACTTGGGAGTCAGTCCAGGAGAGTGGAAAGGCAGTCGGAGCCACACAAGAGAACCGACGGGGAAGGTATTCTGAACAAGATCATGGTCGTGGCGATCTTTTTGGAGGGCTTGGTTATCGGCTGTGAAGGACCGTGCAAGTTGACGACACTCTTCGGCCTGTTCAGCCATTTCAGAAACTGGGCTGAACTCTGAGGCATCGGGATTGTATGCAAAATTGTGTCGAGTGTGTTGCATGGGTCACGACCATATAAAAGAAAAAATAGAGAAAAGCCTGTTGTTGATTGAATCGCCGTATTATAGGCGTACGTCACGAAAGGAAGAACAACGTCCCAGTTGGAGTGGTCGGAATCAATATACATAGCGAGCATGTCTCCGAGGGTTCTGTTGAAACGTTCCGTTAGGCCGTTTGTCTGAGGGTGATAGGCTGTTGATGTGCGGTGTACCGTACGGCATGAATGTAGGAGCTGCTGCAGAACTTCGGACAAAAATACGCGTCCTCTGTCACTCAGGAGCTCCCGTGGTGCACCATGACGAAGAACAAACCGGTGCAAGATGAAGGTTGCAACGTCACGAGCACCAGCCGAAGGCAGCGCTGCCGTTTCGGCGTACCTTGTCAGATGGTCGGCAGCCACAATCACCCATCGATTGCCACTAACAGAGCACGGTAGCGGGCCGTATAGGTCAATTCCAACACAGTCGAATGGGCGTGCAGGACATGGCAAAGGCTGCAGTTGACCGGGTGAATGAGGAAATGTCTTGCGCTGCTGACACTGGGAACATGAGCGAATGTGTTTGCGTACAAACGTGTACATACCCCGCCAGTAGTAACGTTGGCGGATCCGCTCATACGTCTTTAGCGCACCGGCGTGTGCGTGTTGCGGTTCAGCATGAAAATATTTGCAGATATCAGACCGCATATGGCTGGGTATGACTAGCAGCCATTTACGACCCGTCACTTGATAGTTGCGACGGTATAACAGGCCATCCCGTATGGCGAAATGCGTTGCTTGGCGGCGAAGAGCACGCAGGTAACCGGAAGTTGATGCGTCAGAAAGCATATTCAATAGCGAGGCGATCCAAGGGTCCTTGCGCTGTTCGGATGGCATGTCTGTGATGCTGACGGCAGAGAGGGGAAGGTCCAGGGCTGATATATCCGTATCATCGGATTTCACGGGTGATCGTGAAAGCGCATCTGCGTCAGAGTGCTTTCGCCCCGATCGGTAGACGACGCGTATGTCGAATTCCTGGAGGCGTAGTGCCCAACGTCCGAGGCGGCCGGAAGGATCTTTTAGCGAAGCCAACCAACAGAGTTCGTGATGGTCAGTTACCACATCAAAAGTTTGGCCGTACAAATAGGGGCGAAACTTGTTTAACGCCCACACAATCGCGAGGCACTCTTTTTCCGTAACAGAATAGTTGGCTTCTGCCTTAGTGAGGGCGCGGCTGGCATAGGCGACCACATACTCCGTAAAACCTGGCTTGCGTTGCGCGAGTACTGCACCAGGCAACGCCACTTGCATCCGTGTGTACTTCGGTTGGCGCAGTAGGGTCGTAATGGCGCAGTACGGGTGGTGAGGTAAGGAGTCGGCGCAGTGTTGCGAAGGATTCGTCACAGGCTGCTGTCCAATTCGAAAGATCTGCAGGGCCAGCAAGGAGTTTGGTGAGTGGATCGATGATGAAGGCAAAGTTCCGGACAAAGCGACGAAAATAGGAGCACAGGCCCACAAAGCTCCGTAGTTCTTTAACAGTAGTCGGCTTAGGAAATTCGGCAACAGCACGAAGCTTGTCAGGGTCGGGAAGAATGCCGGCTTTCGAGACGACATGACCAAGTATGGTGAGTTGTTTAGCCCCGAAGTGACACTTCTTCAGGTTAAGCTGAAGCCTGGCGTTTGTAAGGCACTGTAGAATCTTGCGCAGACGAGTGAGATGCGAAGTGAAATCGGGTGAAAAAACCACAACGTCATCAAGATAGCACAAGCAAATGTTCCATTTGAGACCACGTAAAATGCTGTCCATCATTCGCTCGAATGTGGCAGGCGCATTGCAGAGTCCGAATGGCATCACGGTAAATTCATAGAGGCCATCCGGTGTGACAAACGCCGTTTTTGGACGATCAGACTCAGCCATTGGGACCTGCCAATAACCCGAGCGAAGGTCAAGCGAGGAAAAGAATTCTGCACCTTGGAGACAATCGAGAGCGTCGTCTATGCGGGGAAGAGGGTAAACATCTTTCCTCGTAATGTTGTTTAGGCGCCTGTAGTCTACGCAGAACCGGACTGAACCATCCTTTTTTTTGACGAGTACAACTGGGGAAGACCAAGGACTACAAGAAGGCTTGATGACTCCGCGCTGTAGCATGTCGTCTACTTGTTCTGCAATTACCCGACGCTCCGCTGGTGACACACGATAAGGGCGCTGGCGCAAAGGAGTACTCTTTCCTGTGTCAATTGTGTGCACAACGGTGTTCGTTCTTCCTAGCACCGCTTGGGGAAAGTCAAACGAACGCTTGAATTCGTGCAGCAGGGTAACAACCTGCTCTCGTTGAGCCGGGGCGAGATGGCTGTCAGTAGAATGGTGAAATGCATCGGTAGACACGCTGTTCAAGGCAAAGTGAGGAACCAACGCGTTCAGCTCCATATTCGGCTTGGTGTCGAAGAAATCGGCAGGCACGATAGTACCTTCATCGATGAGCTGAATGTGGCCGAGCGTCTCGTTGCGGCGCAAACTGAGGGGGCACGAGTTGGGATTGGAAATAAATATCCCGGTAGTGTCTTGACAAAGCTCAAGAATGGCGAAAGGCAGCGATGTGTGGTGGCGGCTACCGAAGATGTCAGATGGCGTGAATAGGACGGTAGCGTCAGAAAGTGAAGCACAGAAGGCAGGGACAAACTGGGCGCTGAAAGGAGGAAGGTCTATGTCCGTCGCGACGAGGTTAGCCACACTAGATACGGCCGCATCAACAGAAGGCGCATCACCAAACGGTAACAGCTCCACTTCGGCCGGAGCGCAGTCCACGACGGCGTGATGACGTGATAAAAAATCCCATCCTAGGATGACATCGTGGGAACATGAAGCCAACACGTGAAATTCAATGGTGTACAACACGTCTCGAATCACAACTTTTGCTGTACATAACGCGACGGGCTCAATTTGTTGGGCGCTCGCAGTACTAAGAGAAACCACGGGAGAAAGCATCGTCACTTTACGAAGAGAGCGGCAGAGTCTCTCACTAATCACAGATATTGCGGCACCGGTATCGATGAGTGAGAGTGTTCGTACACCTTCGACGATTACATCGATAAGATTGGCGGGAGACAGGCGAGGACTTGAACGATTAGACGATAACGCAGCTCGTGCCTCCGGAGCTGCGGCAGTTAGTTTTCCGTCTCACTGGAGGTGGGTCGTCGACGCATAGGCGACACGGAACGACGACTTGGTGAAGGTGAAGGCGAGCGGGAAGTAGAACGTCTAGAAGCGAATTTTCGGGCGCCGGAAGCAGTTTGCGCATCGCGTTCGTGAACTTCAGGTGGTACGTGAGGCGCGTGGTATGGAGGTCGAAACGAATAGTCGGGATATCTTGGTGCGTTAACTGTGAAGCGCCGACGACATAGACGTGCAACGTGACCTGGAATTCCGCAAAAGTAACATATAGGCCGGTTGTCAGCGGTGCGCCAAGGATTTCCGGCGTGTTGCTGTGGAAACGGCGCGGTGGACGGTCGCACAGGTTGTGGCGTATACATTGGCAGACGAGATGCAGGAGGCATTGCCGCAACGGCCGCATAAGTCAGTGGCGCGGCAACAGGCGTTGGTTGAGAGGCAGGCGTAGGTAATGGCAACGCCTCGGAGACCTGCTCCTGAATAGCCTGTCTTATTGTCGGCGTTAGGCGGTTCGTTGGTGCTTCGGTGGTCGGCAGATACGAGAGACATGAAAGTTGTCGTGCGACCTCTTCGCGTACATATTCTTTTATCTGCTCCAGCAGGGAGCTGTCACCACCGACGGCCAGGGCAGCGAGAGAGTCGTCTGCAGTCGTCGACCTCCGAACTGCTGCACGTTGTTTCCGAATCTCTTCCAAGCTCTGGCACAACGTGACAAGTTCGGATACGGTACTTGGGCTCTTTGCCAGCAACATTTGAGCATCATCGTCTATGCCTTTCAAGATATGCCTGATCTTGTCATGTTCGGTCATCTCAGGGTTGAAGCGCCGGCATAAATCGATTACATCTTCAATATAGCTTGTGAAGTTTTCGCCCTGCCTTTGTGCACGTCCGCGTAGGCGCTGCTCAGCACGCAGCTTGCGCACTGCGGGGCGATCGAACACAGCTGCGAGGGTGGTCTTGAAACCGGCCCAAGTGATAAATTCAGTGCGGTGGTTTGTGAACCACAGGCTGGCGACGTCTTTGAGATAAAATAGGACATACTCTAATTTCGAGGGGTCGTCCCACTTGTTGGCGGCGCTCACCTTCTCAAACAGCTGCAACCAGTCCTCCACATCTTGGTCCTCGGTGCCACTGAAGAAGGGCGGATCTCGTTGGCGCAGGGTGGTAGGCACGATGACCAGTTGAGATTGCGCCGTGCTTTGCTGGGTGGTGCCTTGCTCGGTCGTCTGATCAGGCATTGCTGATGTAGTGGGCAGCTTCCGGCTTCGAAGTTCCAGGTTTGCGTACCCAGCAGCTCCACCACTTTGCAAGGGGGTTTATTAGCGACGCCAGATAATAGGCAGACAGCCGGTACAGAAACAAATGCTCGGGCAGTCCAGTGTCTACAGCTCGTGCTCGCGCTTCGCACTCAGCGGTGGTCCCACTATCGTTGCCTTGCGAATTCCCCACTACACTATTGACGGTATTGATATTGACAATGTGCCGCTGAAGAGGCTTCGCTCGGCCATAGCAGTGATACCACAGGTGAGCCGACAGAGTGACGCATATGCTTTTTTTGGGGGGGGGACACTTTTCAACATGTATGCTAGTGATGTGACTGATTAGACTTATATGGAAAAAAATCGTTATCACTCATTTGAAAAATCGACACTAGACACTTATTGTTTGATGTAGTCCCGACTTTGCTCTCCAATGCACTAAAAGACTGGCTACTCTGACTACCCAAAAAGACACCAATTTAAGAAACGAAATCCCAAACACTGATCTCAGTAATCAGCCATTATTATTATCGAAGTATCCATTCGTTCGGTATAGAGAGTTTGATTGGTTTGACTGACACTTGACATGATATTCGTGTCGGATAGCTTTAATGAACTCTTGAAACCACTCAAACAGCTACATTCGCAACTTTCCCGCTTTGATGCGGCACTGTTATGCCGCCTTTTGTTGAGTGTTACAATCACCGATTCGCACTCGTTTCGCCTCGGTATGGTGGACATCTCCGCATGCGACTCATGTGCAGTTGAAAATACCATCGAGCCTGTCCTGTGTAGCTGCTCTCGCTTTGACGTCTAGTGATGATCGTTCCGGGTAGTTTTTGTAGCGTTAGCTACACTGACCACGCTGAGTCAACTTCGCGTGGCACTGGTCTGTGCATGCGCAATGATACTCCGCCGCCGCCGCGCGCGGCTCGCCACTGGTGTGCGCGCAATTCGATGCGCTGCGCAGAGTGGTGTCACGCACCGGAGCCGGCACTTCCCTCGCACTCGGCTGCGACCGCGCGCGACTCGCGGCCGCCGGTGTGCGCTTTTCAGAGGAGTGCCGTCATAGCCTTGGTAGACATATGGACGCCGACGCTCACGCCTTCCCTGTGCAGTCGCCATCTGACACTGCGCTGGAGCCGCTTGATAGCGCCTCTGACTGGCGTTTGCCACTGTGGTATAGCCATGGAGATTAGAGGGCAAATGTTGCTCAACGGTGCAGTAGAGCGGAGAAACTTAACTTCTTGGATTCCGAAGTAGTCGCCCGGCAAAATAAATATACATGTGCCACATAATGCGTATACCGTGTGTGTGTCATTGGAACAGCTGTAAGCATGATATCTGGAAAGCTAAGAATAATCAGTTAAACCTTTGCTAACGCTACGTATATCCTGGCATAGCTGAGCTAAGCCACTACCATCTAAACAACTCGACTCCCGGCGATTTTCAGTACAAGATAGGACCGTGGACGTCTGCTATGACAGTGCTTTCACAACTTTAGTATCTTTCGCAACTAAAGTGCTGAAGTACCTGAACTCAACAACTCTGTAGACTGTATACACTCCCTCAAGCATACTCGTGATCATGTGTAGTTTTCTTCTCTCTCTCTTACCTCTTTCTCCCTTTAGCCCTTTCCCCGAGTGCTGGGTAGCAAACAAAACGCAAGTCTGGTTAACATCATTGCCTTTTCTTGCATCTCTCTCCTTTGATTGTGTCACTGTCCCGACTTTTAACAAGATCACCGAACTCTTTAGTGTGCCTTGAAGAGACTGGATAATTGTCTCTTTGCTTGGGAAAGAATCATTGGTTAAGGGTTAACACCACATAAGCGCACAAAGCCACACGAACCCTTCAACAATAGTGGAAGGCAATGTCACTGAGCTACTACCTGTGAAATCCTGCACTGTGTGGGTGGTGTACAATGTATACGCGTCCATCTGCTTTTCTCTTTTTCTCTCTTTTACTCTCTTATTCCATGCAGGGCAGCAAACAAGGCGTAATCTAGTTAACCCTCTCTACCTTTCTTATGTTCTTTCTCTTTTTTGAATATTGATAGTAAGACAAAATCAACTGGTGGTGCCACTCACAGCAAAATCATGGAACACAGGAGGGGGCGAGTGAAAATAGCGTTTTGTGGGCGTTTAAAACAGTCCCTATAAAGAGCCTTCAGCCATGAGCGTTTAGTAGGTGACGAGAGCACAAAAGCTCACTGGAACTACCGTTTGAGCAAGAAGACAATCATAATTCTCAAGAAAACAGATATGCCCTCCAGAACAGCGTTTGACATCGCTTTCCTACAGTACAGTGCAGTTCAATTTTACTGATAATCTAAGATGGGAGTCCCAGTACATGCCGCGAAAATGCACGATTTCCACGTTATTTTTTACACAACCTTCGAGGAAACACTGCCAGCTGCACTTACAGTCGACGTTTTCTGATCTTTGTAGCCGCGCGTTGGTGCTAATAATTGTGTCGTTCCCTGATAGAAAGTGAGTTAGCACCAAGGCAATGAACGAGGGGTGCCAGAGAAATTATTGTGATCACGAAGTGGTTTGCAACTATAAGCCACGCAATCTTTATCACCAACAAACAATATAACAGTGCTACCTATTCTTGTAAGATGGTGTACAATGTGTTCCAGTCGCGCAGCCATTGCTCCCCAAAGGGGCGTACTGAAGAAAGAAAATGGCAAGCTTGAGGAAGGAACATGACCGGAAGACGACCATTCCGCCACTGGGTTGCACAAGGGATACACCACACTGGTACACAGTGTCACTGGAAGGCCATTGACCCACGCCGTGCCACTTTTGGATACTCCCTGCTTGCCAGTATCAATACCGAAAGGACCAATGTCGATTGCGATGTATCGATGAGTTGCGACGTGTCAGTGAATTCAAAATTGACAGAACTTCGGAGTCGGTTCTGATTTATCTGAGGATGCAACCCAGCAGTTAAAAGGTGGTCCACTCGCTCGGCTTTGTGTTTGTCGTCTTCGTTTTTGCGTTTGCGAGCCCTTGGGAAGATAGGTAGATTCATGCCTTCCGGTTAACGCGGTCGGAGATCAACACATCGACATAGCTCATCATCATACACTTCTCGCCACATGCCTCACTAAGTGTAGGACATTTTCATGTTGACATGCGTCATTGTCAAACTTTTCATTAAAGGTGACAGGGCAATCGATTTGGTTTTCTGTTCCGCAGGATCCATCGCTCTTCTGCGGCACCCTGCGTGAGAATCTGGATCCGCAAGGTAGCAAGTCTGACACGGAGCTCTGGTGTGCCTTGCGGAAGGTCGGGCTTGAAGGATTCACGAAAAGAAATCCGAGTGGTCTCTCCTTTTAATATCTGAAAAGGTGAAAACCGAAGGTGTGTGGGACAGGGAGGACCCTTCGCAGATTTCATACAATACTGGTAGTCGCGTATTTACTTCATGCCTGCAAACACCTTCAACGCTAGTTTAAGGCGTTACTCATGTTAACTCATGACTCTGATCATCATTAACGCATAGGTGACCACAATAAATCAAATCAGAGCTTGCATTTGCGTTTTGCAGCAAGCAGTATAGGGATAGGCAAAAAAAACCACAGCACATCCACGGAGTGAATGATGATGAGTAGGGCAAAGCGTCCGTCAGCCCGTCCGTGCTTCCGTTCATCCATTCGTTCTTGATTCCGTCCGCCCGCGTGACCATCCGTGCGTCTATCCATGCGTCCGTCTGTATGTCCATGCGTCTGTCCCGTGTGTCCGTCCATTTATGTGTCTGTCTGATCGTGCGTCCAACCATCATACGTCCGCGCATCTATCCATCCGTCTATCCGTCTGCTAGTCTGTATGTCCATCCGTCCGTGCGTCCATCTAGTGAACAATCCAAGTAGCGCCGTCTCCAATCTCGCATCCCTGTGGCACATACCTGTTCTAGCGCGCGTGTGTGCCACCAGTGGCTATGTAATACTACATACATACATACATACATACATACATACATACATACATCCATACATACATACATACATACATCCATACATACATACATACATACATACATACATACATACATATAATGAATGGACAGACCCACGCCTAAAGGAGCTTCGCCCTAAAAACAATGTCCGCCTTACGTGTGCGTAGTCTCCCAGCACGTAAGCAGCTGAGGAGTATTTCAGCCCCACAATAGTTTCTAGTTCACTATATGTGAAGGAAGAATACACGGGTGGCCAACAGCA